>CAUYSK010070686.1:0-12321 GCA_963575035.1 Avahi laniger
TACTCGGGAGGCTGAGGCAGGAGGATCGCTTGAGTCCAGGAGTTTGAGGTTGCTGTGAGCCTCTCGAGTAGTTGGGACTATAGGTACATGCCCACCCACCCAGCTAATTTTTCTATTTTTTGGAGGAATGGGGTCTCGCTCTTGCTCAGGTTGGTCTCAAATTCCTGGCCCCAAGCAATTCTCCCGTCTCGGCCTCCCAACATGCTAGGATTACAGGCATGAGCCAATATTCCCCATCCCCTCGTACCCATATTATTTATAAACACATATCTATCTTTTTTAAAAAAGTATATTGTGGAAATATTTCCATGTCAGCAAATACTGCAACATCAGTCTTAATCATTGTACAATACTCCATCGTGTGGCTGCATGACACATTATTTAATCAGCACCCTATTGTTGGAAATCAAGGATGATTTCCAATTTTTCACATTTGCAAATCAACCCTTCAATTAATATGCTCATATCGCATAATGCGAATCTTCAACTCAGACTGTGGTTGATATTAGCTTTGACACCTGCATGATCTTGGACACATTTTTACCTCTTTGCGTCTCTGTGTCCTCATCTGCAAAACGAGCTATGTGATATGTATTGCATACTGTATTTGTTACTGTTAAATGAGATAAGGTACACGAAAGCCAAGTGTGGCTTCTGGTTCCTTGCAGGTGGCAAGTCACTAGCTACTGTGCGATGCTGAGGACAATGAGTTGCCACTTTATCTCCCAGGAGTCCCAACTAGTATGAAAGAGGAAGAAAAGATAGGAGCCCCTGGTCCAGCTCAAACATTCCCTAAAGGAATGAGCTCACCTGAGCCCCGGGCAGAGGGGAAGTTACAAAACAGAGCCAGCTCCAGGCTAAGAGCAGTCGTGGGTCACCAGCTTTCCTCGGCCACCATCCCTCTGCCCCTCCAAAAATCCTCTTACCACCGCTGAGCACGTGGGGCCTGGTGGATTCCAGGAGTGAGCAGCCTGGGTGGCGGAGGGAGGGAATCAGTCAGACCCCTGTGCTCGGGAATGAGGAAGGGTCCTTGGGAGAGCTCGTTCTCCTGTCTCAAGTCTCACCGGCCAGGAGTTCTACACAGAACACACAGAATGGCCTGCTGGCTGCTCCCAAAGAACCCAAATGCAGGACCACGACAGATTCACCAGCTAGCCACGCATCAGGAGACAGCCCTGATCTACGGGAAAGGCCCTTTTCTTTTCCCACTGTTACCGCTTTCGCTTCCTGTTCCTTGTCGGTGTGGGAACAGGAGGGTGGAGAGAAAGTGAACAGGAAGCACAGGGGGGCAGGGCCCCTCGCAGCGCTGGGATGGGCTCCAGTTCGCACTGAGAGCGCCATGTCATTTGCATTTTAGAGACAGAAAGTAGTTCTAAGAGATTAACCACTGACGTTAATAGCTAGTACTTACGGGACGCTAACCGTGTGCCAGGATGCTGTTAAACACATTTCATTCTCGCTGTTTTGCAGATGATTTAACTGAGACAGAGAAAGAGAATCTGAAGTCGGGTCTGTGGCCCCTTGACTGTTGTCATACTCTCTCCCAAACCAAGATTTGAAAGCAAAGGGCCATTTACCTCCCTGTCCCCTCATGGTCATAGGCACACCCTGGGCTGTCTGCCTTGGGCCTCTCCTGGCTTCCAATGCAAGGGAACTTCCTAAGGCTGGGGCTGCAGGGATCAACCGCCTCCTCTCTAAGGACTTGGAAGAAAAACTGGAAAGTGGGACAGCCCTAAAAATTCATTCATTCATCCATTTGTTCATTCATTCATCTGTTCAGTACAGACTTACGGGCATCTACTGTGAGCCAAACACTGGGTAGGTGCGAACACGCACCAGACACAGGCCTTTGATGAATGGTCTTCCAGGACGCGAGTCACTATCCCTCGGGGTATGGAAAGCATTGTTCCATTGCCTTCTACTGGCCAAGGTCACTGTCCATGTTACATAAGCATGACATTTTTAAATATTCTTTCAAATTATGTGTACTATTTTTCAAACAACAACTAAGTCATTAGGACAAAAACACTTGTTGTTTGGACCTAAGCACTTAATAAATTGAACTCTTAGGTGCTTCTTTGGCCTCAGGGATGCAGTGAAAAAATGTCTGAGATGCTAAATGCACCAGGAATCGAGACAGCTTGGGAAACTCTGCTCCAAAATAAATTCCTATAATTGTATTTGCTGCATCAAAGGGCAGGCAGGTTTGATTTTTTAAATACATAAATCCAAAGTGCGTTCCATAAGGTTTAAATGTATAATCTAACCATCAGACGGAGAGAGAAAGACAGTTTAAAAGCAACATTGATGTAGAAACTCAAAATATCTGATTTCTTCCCTCCAGGAGAATTCTTGTCAGAAAGAAGCCAAAGATTTTCTTGGAATTATCATTTATTTCCATATATGTAAATTATACATTTTATTTTTAAAAATCTATGGGATTTTAGGGATTTGTCAAAAAGCATTGGGAGGAAATGCATCGATGTGCCAAGTGTTTATTGCTTTCTTCTGTAGAAGTTTCTGCATTATCTGAGTTTTTTACAATGATCATATTCAACTTTTTAATCAGAACAACATAAAAGCCCATTTTAGGAATAAAAAAGAAGCCCTGAATATTTTGGATTAAAGTTGTGTCCAACTTCCATTAATAAGAGCTAAGGACATGGTACTAAAATATCCACCTCCTGTCATCCTCCTTTTGAGAAATGAAACCCCTGGTCATAAAAATAGCCTTTGCTTGCAGTTAGAAGGGAGAGGATTAAAAAAAAAAAAAGGAAAAGCAGAAGGAGAAGTGCCCGTAAGCAAGTCTGAATTCAGACAGCTGTCCATGGGTCTGAAAGGCAGGACGGGCCAGGCCCAGCCCCAAGTTCCCAAGCCCTGCCGGGTGGGGAGAAGCTGGGACTTTATGCGAGGCACTGAGTTTAGATGTGGTGTGATTAATTTTAGAAGGCCCTGACATTCTGAGTCATCCTGAGGTGGCCTGATTGGAGCTAACTGGACAAGCTCATTTCAAGCCGCTGTCTTCTCAAGCGTCCCAGCCCTTGGGGGTTCTGCCAGGCCCTGGAATCGGGGGGTCTCATTCCCATCAGCAAGGGCCATCTCACCAGCAGGGAGGGCGGGAGGCACGAGCCCAAAATGGCAGGACCACCTCCAAACACGCAGAGAGAGTCCCGGCAGCTCTGCGTCCAGGGACAGCTCAAAGACAGGCAGTATGGGCACACCTGGAAGGCCGACTCCAGCCTCTCCCATTACACCAGCAACTATAAAGTACCACTGTATACAAACACGGCGGGGGAACAATTCCCAAACCTAATCCTCTGCATTCCCTAAGGAGCTTATTAAAAATTCAGATGCCTGGGCCCAGCCCAGACATGCTGATTCAGTACTCCTGGGGGGGTCCCTAGGTGTTTGTCAGGGAGTCCGGATCTAGTAGCTGCCGCTGGGGGGACCTGGGGCTGAGCGACACACAGGCCCTGCCCTCAAGGTGCTCGCAGTGTTCCAGGAACCACTGCTGAGGTCACAGGGAACAGACCATGCTGACTGACCGTCTGGGTCACGTGTTGCCCCCAGGGCCGGGTGGGTCCCACCCGAACACAGGCTGTGGGCAAGGTGGTCTCCAGAGGAAACCTGGGTTGTTGTTACGGGGAAGCGGGTGTTGGCAGGCCCTAATAGTAAATGTCATCCTCTGCTATCCCAGGAGTTGCACACCCTGAGAGCAAAGAATCGGTAAGCCCCAGGTAACGTACGTCATTGCCTCTCCGCCCAGCGTCTCTCTCCGCCTGTCCAGCGTCTCTGCCTCTCTGCCCAGCAACGCTGACGCCTCCAAAAAGACACCTCCTTCTTCAGAGGATTCGCCCACCCCTCAGCCAGGGCCTCTGACCGCCTCTCAGTAATCGGCTCAGAGGGAGCGCCGGACCCAGGTGGGCCCATCAGAGCCCTTCCCAGGGATTTTTCTGAGCTGGGAGCCGGTAGGAAGCCCGTTAGGAGCGGAACGCAGGTGGAGGAAGACCTGGAAGTGTCTAGAGCCATGCCCTTCTCTGTGTGAGAAAGACAGAGTGCCATGGAAGAGGACAAAGTCAACATCCAGAGAGAAGCAGAGGCCATAGGGGAGAGATGCCCTGGTGGCACTGAGCCCCTCGTTCCATCACCCTGGCTGCTGCCCAAGTGTGGTTTGGGTTTCTGTAGCTTGCGACCAGAGTTGGAACTAATACTTGTGTATACATCAATTTATCCAAAAAATGAATGAACAGGCTGAGAAGGAAATGCTGGGGCCAGAGCCCTTCCTCACAGCCTAACAGACCTACTTCTCAAAGACCACTGATCTGGCCATCAGCCAAATGCGGGTTTAGCCATTCAAGAAATTCAATAGGGCTGGGCGCAGTGGCTGACGCCTGTAATCTCAGCACTTTGAGAGGCCAGAGCAGGAGGATGCCCTGAGAGCAGGAGTATGCCTTGAGGCCAGAGTTCAAGACTAGCCTGGGCAACATAGTGAGACCACATCTCTACAAAAAAAATTTTTTAATGAGCCAGATATGGTGGCTCATATCTGCAGTCCCAGCTACTCAGGAGGCTGCAGAGGGAGGATCACCTGAGCCCAGGAGTTCAAGTCTGCAGTGAGCTATAATTGCACCACTGTACTCCTGCCTGGGCTACGGAGTAGCCGGGGGGGAACAATTCCCAAACCTAATCCTCTGCATTCCCTAAGGAGCTTATTAAAAATTCAGATGCCTGGGCCCAGCCCAGACATGTTGATTCAGTATTCCTGGGGGGGGTCCCTAGGTGTTTGTCAGGGAGTCCTCAAAAAAAAAAAAAAAAGGAAGGAAGGGAAAAGGAAAAGGAAAGGAAATAGGAAAGGCAGTCATCCAGAGAAGAAATTTGAGGCTGAATCTTGCAGGAAGAGACCAGGAGTCACTCCCAGAGCATGCTGCACACTGAGGCTCTGTTCCAGAAAAGGCTGTGCCTGCTCATGACTCACGGGAAGACCTTCAGAGGCTCACGTACTGTACTCCTGCTATTCTTAGCCCCGTGCCACGGCTCAGGAAGGACTCCGGATCCCTGCCATTGCACGTCCTGGGAGAAAGACGAGCCTGCCTCTCAGCTGTGCTGTCCTGCTTAGTTCCTGAGTTTAGCAAGTGAGCCCCGCTCAAATTGCAGTTGGGAATTAAAGCCGAGGGGCTCCAGGAAGCCTCTTTTGAGGGTGCCCAAGTGAGAAGTGTGCCCAGCTGACATGCCTTTTTAACCCCAAGAGACAGGGCTTAGGTATCCTGAAAGCTTGGAAAGACCCCTATCCCCACAGGCCGCACAACGCTAGCAAGTTTACCCTGGTCGTGCTGACTTTGCCTGGGCTTCTGGACTCATCTGTGTCCCAGCATGGACCTGCGAAGATTCTCAGATGTGTCTGCTAGAATGTACAACAACAGGGCCATAGACAGGGCCAGGGTTTCCTGCAGTTTCAAGTTTTCTCCTAAAAAATATTCATATGTATTGTTTAATAACTTTATTAATATATAGTTCCCAAACCATACAATTCAACCATTTAAAGTGTAAAATTCAGTGATTTTTAGTATATTCACACAATTATGCAACCATCACATGATCAATTTTAGAATATTTGCACTACTCTGTAAAGAAACTCTGTTCCCCTTAAGCCATCACCTCCCAATTGCCCCATCCCCTGAAACCCCAGATTTTTTTTTGTCTCTATAGATTTGACTATTCTACACATTTCACAGAAATGGAATCACATAATGTGGTCTTTTGTGGCTGGCTTCTTTAACTTAACATAATATTGTCAAGATTCATGCATGTTGTTGTATTAACCAACACATTTTTATGGCTGAATAATATTCCATTGTACGAATATGCCACATCTTGTTTATCCATTCATCAGCTGATGGACGCTTGAGTTGTTTTGGGCTATTATAAATAATGCTGCTATGAATCTTCATGTAAAACTTTTTGCCTTTGCATATATTTTCATTTCTTTTGGACATATGCCTATGAGTTAAATTGTTAGGTAAAATAACTTTATCTTTACTTTTTTGAGGAATTTCCAAACTGTTCCAAAGTGGCTGCCCCATTTTACACTTCCGCCAACCATGTAAGAGGGTTTCAGTTTCTCCACATCATCATCAACATTTGTTATTAACTGTCTTTTTTAGTTCCACCATCCTAATGGGCAAAGTGGTATCTCATTGTGGTTTATGTTTCCATTTTCCTGATAGTTAATGGTATTCAATATTATTTTTTCATGTAATTTTTGACCATTTATATATCTTCTTTGGAAAAATATCTATTCAGATTTTTTAATTGGGTTATTTGTCTTTTTATCATTGAGTTGTAAGAGTTCTTTATTCTAGATACAAGTCCCTTATTAAATTTGCAAATATTTTCTCCCATTCTGTCGGTTGGTTGGCTTTTCACTTTCTTGATGGTGCCCATGAAGCACAGAAATGTTTTATTATGTTAAGGTTCAACTTACCTACTTTTTCTTTTGTTCCTTGTGCTTTTGATATCATATCTAAGCAATCATTGGCAAATCCAAGGTCACTCCTATGTTTTACCCTAAAATGTTTTATAGCTCTAGCTCTTACATTTAATTTTTTTTTTATTTCAGCATATTATAGGGGTACAGACATTTAGGTTATGTATGTTGCCCTTGCTCCCCCCCCCTTAATTTTTGTATATGATGTGAAGTAGGGGGTCCCATTTCTTTCTTTTGCATGTAGTTGTCCCAGCACCATTAGTTGAAAGGACTGTTTTTCTCCATTGAATTGTTTTAGCAAATTTGTTGATAGTCAGTTTATTGTAAATGTGAAGGTTTATTTCCAGATTTTCATTTATTCCATTGATCTATATGTCTATCGTTATGCTAGTACCATACTGTCTTGATTACTGTAGCTTTGAGGTAAGTTTTGAAATCAGGAAGTATGAGTTGTCTGGTTTTGTTCTTCTTTTAAAGATGATTTTGGGCCGGGCGCAGTGGCTCACGCCTGTAATCCTAGCTCTCTGGGAGGCCGAGGCGGGCAGATTGTTTGAGTTCAGGAGTTCGAAACCAGCCTAAGCAAGAGCGAGACCCCATCTCTACTAAAATTAGAAAGAAATTAATTGGACAACTAAAAATATATAGAAAAAATTAGCCGGGCATGGTGGCGCATGCCTGTAGTCTCAGCTACTCGGGAGGCTGAGGCAGAAGGATTGCGTGAGCCCAGGAGTTTGAGGTCGCTGTGAGCTAGGCTGACGCCACGGCACTCACTCTAGCCCGGGCAAAAGAGTGAGACTCTGTCTCAAAAAAATAAATAAAAAAATAAAAATAAAGATGATTTTGGCTACTCTGGGTCCCTTGGGCTTCCATATACATTTTAGGATCAGCTTGTTAATTTCCACAAAGAATCCTGCTCAGATGCTGATAAGGATGATGTTGAATCTGTAGATCTATTTGGAAGTATTGCCATCTTAGCAATATTAAGTCTTCTGATCCATGAACTTGGGATGTCATTTCATTTAAGTTTTGCTTAATTTCTTTCAACAATGTTTTGTCGTTTTTAACATGCAAGCCTTTTTTTTTTTTTTTTTTTTTTTATAAAAATTAAAACTTTGTTTCCCTGGCTAGAGTGAGTGCTGTGGCGTCAGCCTAGCTCACAGCCACCTCAAACTCCTGGGCTTAAGTGATCCTCCTGCCTCAGCCTCCTGAGTAGCTGAGACTACAGGCATGCGCCACCATGCCCGGCTAATTTTTTCTATATATTTTTAGCTGTCAAATTAATTTCTTTTTATTTTTGGTAGAGACGGGGTCTCGCTCTTGCTCAGGCTGGTCTCGAACTCCTGAACTCAAACAATCCACCCACCTTGGCCTCCCAGAGAGTTAGGATTACAGGCATGAGCCACCGCGCCCGGCCAACATGCAAGTCTTATACTTCTTTTGTTAAGTTTATTCCAGGCATTTTATTCTTCTTTATACTATTATAAATGGAATTGTTTTCTTAATTTCATTTTCATATTATCCATTGCTAACATATAGAAATACAACTGATTTTTGTATATAGATCTTATATGCTGTGACCTTGCTGAACTCATTTATTAACTATAATAATTTTTTTGTGGTTTCTTTAGGATTTTTTATCTACAAGGTCATGTCATCTGTGAAATGAGATTGTTTTACTTCTTCCTTTCCAATCTGAATTCCTTTGATTTCCTTTTCTTGCCTAATTGCACTGGCTAGACACTCTAGTACAATGTTAAATAGAAAGAGTGAGAGCAAACATTCTTGTCTTGTTCCTGATCGTAGGAGAATTCATCCAATCATTCATCAGTAAATATGACGTTAGCTGTAGGCTTTGTTTTGTTTCTGTAGATGCTCTTTATTAAGTTCAGGAATTTCCCTTCTAATCCTCCTTTGTTGACTGTGTTTTGTTTGTTTGTTTGTTTAAATCAGGAAGAGTGTTGGATTTTGTTATTATAAATGGGTTTTCTGGAGGAAATATTTTCAAACTATCCATCTGACAGTGGACTAATATCCAAAATTTACAAGGCACTCAAATGACTGAACTACAACAACAAAATAACCCCATTAAAAAGGGAGCTAAGAGGCCAATGTGGTGGCTTACGCCTGTAATCCTAGCACTCTGGGAGGCCGAGGTGGGAGAATCATTTGAGGTCAGGAGTTCGAAATGAGCCTGAGCAAGAATGAGACCCCCGTCTCTACTAAAAAATAGAAAGAAATTAGCTGAATAACTAAAAATATATAGAAAAAATTAGCCAGGCACAGTGGCTCATGCCTGTAGTCCCAGCTACTCGGGAGGCTGAGGCAGTAGAATTGCTTGAGCCTAGGAGTTTGAGGTTGCTCTGAGCTAGGCTGATGCCACGGCACTCTAGCCCAGGCAACAGAGTGAGACTCTGTCTCAAAAAAATTAAAAAGTGAGTTAAGAACATGAATAGACATTTTTTAAAAGAAGACAAACAAATGGTTAACAAGCATATGGAAATATGTTCGACATCACTAATCATCAGAGAAATGCAAATTAAAACCACAGTGAAATATCATCTTACACTAATCAGGATGGCTATTATTAAAAAGACAAAAATAACAGATGTTGGCAAGGATGCAGAGCAAAGGAATCTCTTATACGCTATTGGTGGGAGGGTATATTAGTGCAATTTCTATGGAAAACAGTATGGAGATTTCTCAAAGAACTAAATATAGAGCTACCATACAATCCAGCAATCTCACTACTGGGTAGATACCAAAGAAAAAGAAATCAATATGTAAAACAAATACCTTCACTCCTATGTTTATCTTAACAGTGTTCACAATAGCAAACGTGTGGAATCAACCTAAATGTCTATCAACAGAGGATTGGATAAAGAAAATGTGGTATATATACATAATAGAATACTATTCAGCCATAAAAAAGAATGAAAGTATGTCTTTTGCAGCAACATGGAGGGAACTTATCCTAAGTTAGAAGGCCATTATCCTAAGTGAAACAACTCAGACACAGAAAGACAAATACCACATGTTCTCACTTGTAAGTGCAAGCAAAACAACACGTGCACATGGACATATAGAGTGGAATAATGACACTGGAGACTTAGAGAGGTGAGGGGAGGGGAGTGAATGCTGAGATATTGCTTGGTGGGTACAACGCATGAAGGTTACTCAAAGTTAAGATACCACAATTGCTTGGCCACTGTAATGGACATTTGATACTTGGAGGTCACCCAGACAAGGGAGCTCTCTTCCTGTCTATCTGGTGGGAGTCTTGTCTTACTTGGTGAGAGCCAGGTTTTGCCTCCCACTCTGTGGCTGGTAGAGACCAGGCACTCTCCCTCCTCATGCCCTGGTAGCCAAGGGAGGTCACATGACTCAGGCTTGGTGACTGCGTGTTTCTGCCAAAGTCATGGAACTGGTGAGGTCATCCATCCCAGCGGAGCAGCTGGGGATCCAGGGAGGGTGGGAGTGGGTGTCATCTGGCAATGGTGCCAGTGAACCAGCACTCTCCAGATGGCCTCTGGGGCAGGGCCTGGGTGGTACTCAGGCCCACCGGCCGCACTTGGTTTGTACCCACCCCTGCACCCTGCAATGCCCTCCAAACAAACCCGGCCCTGCTGCAAGCAGCCAGGGTCAGGCGTGGCTACATCCCGTTCTCAGGCCCTGGCCCTTTCCTATTTTTATTATAAACAGTCTTAAACATTTTATTCATGATTAAGAACCAAGAGCCCACTGGTGCAGGATCTCTGATCCTGAGTTTAAGCAGTGGAATTTCAAGACTACGGTGAGGGTGGGCTCGCGTCAAGTTTCTGTTTTGCACATCCGTGCACACGTGGCCCTCTGGGTTCCAAAAGCCTATTCAGAATCCCGAAATACGAGTGTGGCCAGGGTCTGCCTGCACTCAGTCCGCATGGTCCTCCTCCACCGCTCAGGTCTCAGCCTAGAAAGCCTGACCACACTTGACACTCATTGTCCTGCAGAGGGCCGGGACCCTGTGCCTCGGTGGGAGCCTGGGACAAGGCAGCCTTTCTGAACACAGCTCTGAGGGCTGGTCCGGGGCCTCCAGAGAGGCCAGGAGCTAACGGTGGGTGCACAGCGAGCCGGGAGCCGGGAGTCCCGGGGGCCTCACTGGGAACCTGGAGGAGTTCCTGGGGCTTCTCCTGCGAGTGGAGGTCAAAGGCCTTGGTGCCTGGAGAGCCCAGCTGTCAGCAAGGCCCCAGCAAAGGCAGCACGCCTCTCCGTATTTAGTACTTCTATTTCCAAATAACGGGTTTTCTCTTTCGTTCTCGTTCTTTTGTTTTACTAGAAAGTACAAGCAACAGTCCCCCACCCCGTACCAAGAAATTCCATAACCCCTCGCTTAGTCACTACTGTAACTGATTCCAAGACACAGAAATGCTGCCAAGAAGACCAAGGGCTGCCGCACACTCCCCGTGCTCGGGACACGTGTGCTAACACGCGCTCCTTCAGGCTGTGGGATGAGGGTCAGAGGCCTGGAGCAGACAGGGACAGCACAGTCAACGTGGAAAACTGGAGAAATCTTATACAAAACCCCCACAGAGAAAAAACAGGAAGAGCAACAAGATACTCAAATATATTAGATGAGTTTAATATCAATTTCTTTTACAAGTTCGATTGGAATAGTGTGCTGCTAAGCGGGTGGGACCCTGGAGGCCTCAGTGGGAGCTCAGCACGGTGCAGACTCCCGACCACAGAAACTGCAAGATAACAAAGCTGCTAAATTTGGGGTTAATTTGTTATGCCACAATAGATGACTAACACGGGATATGCTCTATTATGCTCTTCGTGCAGAAGATATTTTCTTTCTAACTTTTTCCATTGTCAAATTAATACATGCTCCTTAAAAACATTCTGGAAGGAAAGAAAAATTAAAATCACCAATTTGCCACCATTCAAACGCCATTGTATTAATGATTTGATCCATTTCTTTCTTATTTTTTCTTGTACTAAGAGGTTTTTTGCCTGGTTGTAAACAGTGATTCTGTAACTTTTTTCCTGTTTTTTTTTTTTCCACTTAACACTTTTGGGTTTTAATGTTTATCTTTATTAATTTAACCCTGCATGTGCACATGAGGCATTCTGGATCTGAGACAGATTTCCCTTAAGTGGCCTTACAGTAAATCATAAGCCTGGGCCCCTCCTCGCGCTGGTCCGTACCCACGGGTGACGCAGTGGGAGCCAGATGGACGCTCCGCGAGCAGCCGCTCTCTCCCTAAAGGAGAATTGGAGCGCAGCGGACTGTGGCCAGTTCCTCCCAGGAGAGGCAGTGGGGCCCCTCTCCTGAAAGGAGGGAGAACACACTTCCTCTTTGGAGACTGTATGGCAAGAATCTTGGATTCTGACTCTATTCTTTGGAGCGTAAATACATTTCTCCAGAGGGCCAAATAACCTCGGGTCGGTTTCCGCTTGAAACGTAAACACTAACTCCAGAGTAACTCCAGAGTTAAGTAAACCTCTCTAGAGTCCTCCACTATCTTTGCAATTGTCAGTTAGCTTTTAAGCCTTGCTCTTAGCAAGTGTTATAAACTGCGTGTTTGTGTCCCCGTTCAATTCATATGTGAAAGCCCTAGATCCCAGTGTGGTGGTACTAAGAGATGGGACCTCGGGACAGGATAGGGTTAGATGAGGTGGTGAGGTGAGGCCCTGGTGATGGAAAGAGTGCCCTTACGATGCGAGACACCAGACAGCTTGCTTGCTGTCTGTGCCGTGTGAGGACATAGTGAGAAGGCAGCTGTCTGCAAGCCAGAAAGAGAGCCCTGGCCAGACAGTGAAGCTGCTGGCAACTTGACCTTGGACTTCCCAGCCTCCAG
>CAUYSK010070688.1:0-10710 GCA_963575035.1 Avahi laniger
AAATTTGTATGTCAGACATCGGAACTTCAGTGAGGAGAGTTCATGTGCTTTAAGGTCACCTCACAGATAGGACCTGAATCTATTCAAGTCTTCTCCTACGTGATCAACCCATTGCGTTAGTTTCCTGGGAGTGCCCTAATAAATTAATGAACTGAGTGGCTTAAAATACCAGAAATTCATCATTTTACACTTCAGAAGGTAGAAGTCGGAAATCAGAGTGTGGACAGGGCCACGCCCCCCCTGAGGCTCGAGGGGAGGGTCCTCCTCCCTCCCTCCAGCTGCAGGAGGTCGCTGGCCATCCTTGGTGTTCCTTGGCGTGTGGCTGCATCTCCCCAGTCTCTGCCTTCATCGTCACAGGCCGTCTTCCCTGTGTGTCCTCTGTCTCCAGATTTCCTTCTCCTTTCTCTTATAAAGAAATCAGTCATTGGATTTAGGGCCCACCCCCAATTCAATATGGCCTCATATTAACTTGAATACAACTGTTAACACAAAGACCCTATTTCCAAATAAGGCTACAAGTGGACATGAATTTTTGAGGGAGGATGCTTCAACCCAGCACACCCCCATCCATTCTTTCCTACTCCTAGCCCAGCCTGTCACCGTCCTGGGTGTCCCGGAACCTCATGCCGCTGGAGCCAGGATGCTGGGTCAGCCGCACCGGCTTTGTAAGTGTCCTCCAGCTCCTGTGCTCTTGCAGGAGTCTGGCTCTTCCTCCAGCACCTCAACCCAATTCTTTGGCTTTACTTCCTGCCACACCCCCTCACACCCATGTTCTAGCTGAATTGCTCAATTCCATAAGACAGGACCGGTTTTTCAAGCAGTCATGATCCCTGATACTGACTTTGAATCGGTGCAAGGTCCCTAGGAAATTAGGACTGAAGATCTTCAGAGCGTGGCCTAGGGCCCTCTCTGTCACAGCAAAAACCTGTTCAAAGCCACACAGTTCATTCGGAATGCCTGGGAACAGGGAAGAGGTGCTCTGCCAAAATCAGTGATGTCTAAGAAGGAAGCATATTCCCAGCAGCTTGGGAACCATCTGAAAATCTATGGCTAGAGGCATGGCTCTGAATTAAATCCTTACCAGACGCACTGACACTGGCTGGGGCTAACGGAAGTGTCCCGTCAGGGAACTAAGAAGCAAACAGTAAGGTTTTTAAGCAATGGCTCCATTTTAATGGGCGAATATCTAGAAGTTATAAAAAAAAGTTAAAAATCTGTGTGTTAGCCAGATTTCCTAAATTATGTAATATTTCTTTTAAATCTGTTCTTAAAGCTGTAATGTTAAAAACTATACATAGGGAATTTAATTTTGGTGATTTTCTAATGTCAAAGATAAACAAAGCCAGACCCTGAAGTGGTCGGCCCAGATTTTCCTTGGTAAAGTCCTCTTGGAATAGGGGAAAGAGTCCAGCAGGAAGCTGGGCTCAACTTCGGTTTGCGCAGAGCCGACTGGGCATTTGAAGGGGAAATTCAGGGAGTAGGGGAGGGGACCGGCTGCGGCTCAGAAGAGTCAGGGAAGTGAAAAACTACAGAAAGCGCAAAGGTGGTTGTTCCCTGTGAGCCCATCTGGTTCGTCCACCAGCACTCATGGAACTTAGGCTGCTGCCCTCCCTCGGAGGCTGGGAGGAGCTGTAAGTTACATTGAACCTACGGGAATGTGATTATGGGGCCTGAGTCACCCGGCAGGCAGCTGTGACCACTGTTTCTCTGATTATAAAGTAGCCTTCCTCCTTACCTACTCTGTTTGTATAGTGTGGTAAAATACTGAAATATGCAGAGGACACTCCTCCCTGCTCACTGTTGATCTTCATTATGGATTAACTTCCCTCTTTTCTCTCACACAAGGACTTCATGACTATCACATTATCTTAAGATAGAATGTTAAGTACACTCTTAAGTTGGAAAGGAAATGAATACAAACTGTATGGAAGAAAAAAACAAACTCTAACCAAACTGTTACAACTCATAAACCAGCCTTGTGTACAAAATGACATAATCCTACTATAATTTCTTTGTTTTCTGCCTATATAAGCCAGACCTTAGCTTCAGAGTGCCATTTCTTTGGAATTTCTTACCTAATGGCCATTCTCAGCTTCGCATTTGAATAAGCTCTTTAAAACTGGATTCTCATCCTTTCCATGATTTCAGGTTGACACCTGCCCCATGGCTGCCTCACTCCAATCTCTCCGGTGGCCTTCTCTGTGTCTGTATGTCTGTCTCTTATAAGGACACCAGTCCTTGGAGTTGGGGCCCACCCTAAATGCAGAGTGATCTCATCTCAAGATCCTTAACTTAATTACATCTGCAAACACCCTGTTTCCATACAAGGCCATATTCAGAAATACCATGGGTTAGAAGTTGGGTATATCTTTTAGGTGGCCACTGCCCAACCTACTCCACCTAGTCGTGTAGCCTTTGACCTGTAACACTGTGGTGTTAGCTGACCTGCCTTTCAGGTCATTGTGAAAGGTACCTCTAAGGAAGGAAGGTGTGTGCCAAAGCACCAGCCACGCAGGAGGGCCAGGCGAGGAGGGCCAGGCACCCACAGCAGGAGGCCTGTGTAGGAGCAGAGTCCCACACCATGTATCTGGTCCTGGGACCGTGACAGTGTCTGTTCAGCTTAAAGGGAAGCTGGGTGGCATCCATGAGCTGACCAAAGGGCCCACCACAGTGGCACATGCTGTCTTCATTGTCCGACTCTGCAGAGATCTTCTAGACTTAGGCCCAGGACGTGGTTCTGAACGCACACGGCATTGATGGTAGAGTCAGTCCTCAGTTTCCTCTCCCCCTTTGTACCGTCAACCCCCAGTAGCCCACCTTCCTTCGCTTCCTCGCCACAGGTCTCAGGGCGGGGTCACACAGAGAATGCCAGATTTCGTAGGGTTTTGATGGATAGGTCCACTCCACAAATTCCAGGAGCACACCTGAAAAACTCGTGTCAGCTAGCAGTCCTATCTGTATTTTTCCTTTTTTAGTCTAATTGCAGCGTTCTTGTTCTCACCTACCTTCTGTCTCTAGGATAAAGTAAAATAGAAACATTCTTCCTAAATACAGTGCCGATTCTTCACTTTTCCTAATTCTTCCCCTGGAGACTAATCCACTAAGGGCTGATTCTTTGTAGCAACAGATATCCATCTTCCTGCCCTTCCCTAAGGCTGATAGAAGCACACCAAGTGCTAGGAGCCGGTAGCTGGATTTCATTTGTACACTTAATTAACCAGCTTCTCCCTAGGACAGAACTCCATTTGCATTTTCAGTCTTCTACTTCTCAGGGAGAGCCAATGAATAAGAAAAAGTTTGTGTGTGCTATTTAAAGGATACAGAAGTTTTTGAAGGATTTAGGTAGTTATGTATCATGAGATTAGAATCATTTCTTCCTGGCAGTACTCTCAAGTTTTACCTGATGATACGATGCTGGTTGACATTTGTTTGGGGCTTTCTTCTTTGCTTGGAAAGTGCACCCACGTCATTTTGTACGCCCTGCCCTTCTCACGCCTCACAGCCATTGCTCTTTGAGAGCTGACACAGCCGAGGCCCACAGAGGGCACGTGATTGCCTGAGTCCCGTGGCCTGGTACTACAGTCAGAGCTTTGTCTTGGGGTTCATCTTCATGCCGGCCCCAAATATTACAAAGGATCTCAGCATGCTAGGGGTGGTTTAAAACAGTCTGAAAACATTTTCGATTGATTTCACAATCTATAAAAATGTCAACAGGCATGCACTCCAGTACAGGCTCATTGGTTCGTTCATGTATGCTGCTACTCTGCCACATCAGGGGCATTGCACAATACAATATGCACAGAAGCAGAAGGTTAGAAGCCAAAATAAAATAACCTATATTTAAAATTTTGAGATGAATAGCACCAAAGCGCTTTAACAAAATATTCTTTTTACTATGTGTTTTCGAGAGAGCCGTGTGTTTTAAATTTTATCCTTTATTTTTCTTTAAATGTTGGTTTAAAGTTGGGTAATATAGTAATTTAAAAATCTTGTTTTAAATTCAAGTCATTTTAATACTCAGCTTTAATCACTGTGCATATTCAGACAGAAGTTCATCATTGGCTATTTTTTTTATTATAGCCATTCTTTTATCTCATCTACCAGTTAGCTTATGGTTGAAATTGAAAGTTAGCTAATAAATTTAATCCTCCAGATATAATCAATGGTTGTTGCAAACTAATTAAATGATGTGGCATTTTAATATTTTTAACCAGTGGATCCAAGCTGCAGTGAAGCTCTTCAAGTAGGATATTTTTACTGTGGATGAATATCATTTTCACATGTGGAGGTATGTGTCCGAGTTCATGAGAGCTCTGGTTTTCTTGTGTGGCTTTTTTCTGGTTTTGGTTTTAGAGAAAAGCTGATATACCGTAAAATGAGTTGAGAAGTGTTCCCTCCAGTTTCCTGAAAAGTTTGTTTGGAATTGATTTTATTTCTTTCTTGGGTGTTTGGTACGTTCACCAATGAAGTCACCTGATCCTGGGTTATGGGAAGGTTTTTAACTACAAATTCAGTTTCTTTCATGGATAGAGGGCTGTTCAGATTATTAGTGTCTTCTTGAGTGAGTTGTATATCTTTCAAAGCATTATCCCATTTCATCAAAGTTGTCATATGTATTTTTTTTTTTTTTTTTTTTTGAGACAGAGGCTCCCGGTGTTGCCCGGGCTAGAGTGAGTGCCGTGGCGTCAGCCTAGCTCACAGCAACCTCACACTCCTGGGCTCAAGCGATCCTACTGCCTCAGCCTCCCGAGTAGCTGGGACTACAGGCATGAGCCACCATGCCCGGCTAATTTTTTTTCTATATATTTTTAGCTGTCCAATTAATTTCTTTCTATTTTTGGTAGAGACGGGGTCTCACTTCTTGCTCAGGCTGGTCTCAAACTCCTGAGCTCAAACGATCTGCCCGCCTTGGCCTCCCAGAGTGCTAGGATTACAGGCATGAGCCACTGCGCCCAGCCAGAGTTGTCAGATGTATTGGCATTAAGATCATAATATTATTTTTTAATCTTTATTGATTTTAAGATCTGTAGTGATGTCTTCTCTTTCATTATTAATATTGGTAAATTTGAAGCTTCTTTCTTTTTTTCTTGATCAGTCCAGCTAGAGATCGCCTAAATTAATTGCTCTTTTCAAAGAACCAGCTTGTGGTTTAGGTGATTTTCTGTGTTCTGTGTTCTGCTTTGCATTTTATTAATATTCTCTCTTGGTTTTGTATCTCCTTCCTTTTGTTTGTTTTGAGTTTAATTTACTCTTTCACTTCCGTAAGGTGAAAGCTTGAATCATCATTGATCTTTCAGGTTTTGAATGTGACAACTTAGATCACTGATTTGAGACTTCTTGTTACTTTGTAGAGTGTGTAATGCTATCAATATTCCTCTAAATGGTGTTTTGGCCACATTCCACAAATTTTGATATTATTTTTTCTCTACAAAGTACTGTCTAATTTCCTTTGGTGATTTCATCTTTGACTTATGTCTTACATAGAAGTGTATTAGCATCCTAATATTTGTGATTTTCAAAACTCCTTTCCATCATTGATCCATTTTAATTCCGTTTTGGTTAGAGAACATATTTTATATATATCAGTTATTTTAGATTTTTTCAGAATGCTTTAGGACTCATAATGTGTTCTTATCAAATGTCACATGTGCACTTGAAAATAATGTGGATTCTGCTGTTGTTGGGACCAGTGTTATATTAATATAAATGCCAATTAGGTCAAGTTGCTTGATAGTATTTTTGAAGTCTGCTGTATCCTTACTTGTTTTCTGTCTAATTCTATCAATTACTGAGAGAGGAGTTTGAAACCTCGTTCTGTATTTGTCTGTTTCTCCATTCAGTTCTATTAGTTTTTGCTTTATGTATTTTGAAGCTCTGTTATTTGCTGCGTATGTATTTAGAACTATGTTTTGTTGATGAACTGACCTATTTGTCATTATGAAATGTCTCTGTGCATCCCTGATAATAGTCATCCAGTCATATTCGTTGTTCTACGCTCTCGCCTGCTACTAATGCAGCTACTTCAGCTCTCTGTTGAGCAGTAATTATGTAACGGTACAGTATTCTATCCTTTTATGTTAGACCTATGTTAAACCTTTTATGTTTCTGTAGATAACATATAGTTGGGTTTCACTTTTTTCCTCTCCATTGTGACAATCTCTTCCTTGAATATTATAATATTTATAAGCTAATTTAAGGTGATTAGCTGCAAATTCCATCCACCCCTGTCATTTCCGTGTCCATTTCTACTGGTTTCTTTCTTTTTCTCCTCCTGTCTGTGGGTTGCATTTGTCTGTGTCTTTGCAGGCCTGGTGACTTTGTATTATGTGTTAGAGAATATGAATTTTATAACCAGTGAAGTGCTACATTTTTCTTGAATTTATTTGCTTTATTTAGCTTTGTCCTGGCACAGAGTTAAGAGTTGTCTGTGTCTTTAACATCTCGTAGGACTTTTTCTCTAGTGGGTCCAGTGCTCACGGGATCTATCTGTTGCCTTACATGGATGGTTTTAGGTGTTCAGAAAAAAGTGTCCATGTCAGTCTTTCCTGTAACAACTGACAAAGTAGGGACATTACCTCATGTTATTATTAAAATAGTCATGTTTGTATGATTATTTAAAATGCCATTTTAGATCATCCATAATGCTTTGTATGTATTTAGGTGTTACAGCTATCCTAATCAGCATAGATTAAAAGTGGAAAGTACTCTTGTTATTTTTGTCACATTTCTGATAACTAGCCCTCTTAATTGGCTCTGTGAATAACTCCATTAACCTCTGTGTTCTCTGTGGTTAATCCGTAGAGCTAATGACAACGTGGGAAATGCTCTTTTCCTGTGCTACCTTACTATTCATTGTTTGGTTTGTATTCAGCACGGTTCATTTTATTCTCTGACCCCGTATCGAGTGGTGCTACAGTTCTCCCTCCACTACAGCCTTTCCACTTGGCCTCTGCTGGAGGCTGTTCTGTGATTTTCTTTGTTCTGCGGTGTAAGACGTGACTGAATTGCTTTCTGTGGAACACAGAGATGTCTTAGAAACATTAGCAGCACAGTCCTTGTGCCTTCATTGCTTTGGAAAATAAACACGGTCCAAGAAGGCCCTGCTGGGGTCACTGCCTTCCCTGCGTGCTGTGCCAGCTCCAAGAGGCATGGCCTCCTGCGCCTGCTCTCTGCCTGTGGTCCCTGCGTCAGCAAGGGAGGATCAACAAACACAGCAACAGCTCCTGCCGTAAAGTCGTGTCCTGTGCCTGTGGCAAACGCTGTAGCTAAGCCTGCTTGTTTTGAATAGGGCTGTTTCAGAGCTGATAACCCCCCTCAAGATGAGCTGTCATGGGTCGGATAATTCCTGGGAAGAGGAAGCCACACAGCGCGGTGTCACACGACTGGAGGAGCCCGCCTTGGGAAGAAGGCCTGGTGGTTGATGCCCTGCCCCCCTCACTGAAGTCTTTCCCTTCTTTTCCCCAGGGGTTGAAAGACTCATCCGCCACCTGCGAAAACACAACGTACCCTTTGCCGTCGCCACCAGCTCTGGGTCTGCGTCATTCGAAATGAAGACAAGCAGACACAAGGAATTCTTCAGTTTGTTCTGTCACATTGTTTTGGGAGATGACCCGGAAGTGAAGAGCGGAAAGCCGGAGCCTGACATATTCCTGGCTTGTGCCAAGAGGTTCTCCCCGCCTCCTCCCGTGGAGCAGGTAGGTGGGTGCTGGGGACCAACAGTGACAGCAGGCTGCATTTCAACAGGTCACACCCATGAGCTCGCTGTTCGGTACAAAAGGCCCTGCTTTTCACTGTTGACGGGCCACTGTGGGGCACTCCTTAGAACCTGGGTACCAGGTGGGGGTGGCTTGGCTGAAAGGCTTTGTGCGGAATCCAGGCTGCACCTAAGCCACCCGGCCCCTGAGACTGGGCCGGAATCTTATGGATCGCAGGAACGTGTCTAGGAAAGCTGTGGTGCCAGAACACTGCTGTTCACACAGACATTCAGCAGGGAAGGGGGGTTGCAGTGATTCGGGGCTCACAACATCCTCGTTTTCAAGGAGCAGGCTTTAAAGACAGGTAGGTGTACACTGCAATTCAGATGCAAATTATCAAAACTCACTTCCTGTCCTGCATTGCTTGTCACGTGGCAATCTGTCACTGCAGAGCTCTTGCTCACAAAATGACGTTTGATTTTTATCAAGAAGTTTTTGGACTTCTACCAGTTTCCCTGTGGGAAAGTGGCAGCGGTATATCTGTATGCTGTATTGCCCCATCCTGCTTCATCAGGTGGGGTCCGCGGTGGAGATGGGCACGTGCTTCCTGCTCTCCTCCGTACACGGCTCCTTCTAAGAGGACCTGGAAAGAACAGTTAGGGAGCAGTGATCGTGCTGTCCAGCCTGAGTCCACGTTCTCCTGACGGCTCTGTGACTACTGAGATGGAGTGCTTGGCCTCAGTTGTTTGAAGGTGCACATTCTGGAATAACAAGAGGCATCCTTAAAGGGGGTTTCCTGCTGGAGATGCAATCTTAAGTGGCTGGGGAGGGCGTCCATCCCCGGGGTGGAGCTGTGAGTTGCTGCGAGCGCCACCTTCCCTCTGGGTTCCTGTGAGTGGGGACGTTAGTAGTGGGAATTAGGTCATGGGGGAGCATTTCAGTGGAAGGTCTCTAACTGTTAGATGGAGACGGGATCGCTGGCCCATAGCTACACCAGTGACAAGTCTGGGGAAAGTGACTGAGAAACCTCTTGCCCAGTAAAACCTGGGCTACTGGAGTGCTCTCGAAAGATCTGGTTTTGGCCTAGGGTTCTCCTTCCTACAGGGAACCCGTGAAGGCAGTTGAGTGCCTTGAGTCAGTGTGCACTCTGTACTCTGATTCTCCCGCACCGGCTGGGTGTCCAGCAATGCAGTCCGGTCCCGACACTAACTCCCAGCCTTAGCGCAGATCCCACAGGTTATGGGCTCCGTCCCACTGCCTGTCCCGACAAAGGACACCCATCCCAAGTTCCAGGGGCTGCTCATGCTTCTGATCCACTGGCTAGAAGTTGGGGGTTCCTGCAACTCGCCTCAGGACTGATAGTCCCCTAAAATGACTCACAGAGCCCAGGAAACCACCAGACACATACACTGGTGTGTTGTAAAGTAGTGGTCCCCAACCTTTTTGTCACCAGGGACTGGTTTCATGGAAGAGTTATTCCATGGACCAGGGGATGGGGGGAAGCGGAGCTCAGGTGGTGATGTGAACAATGGGGAGCGGCTGTAAGTACAGATGAAGCTTCGCTCGATTGCCTGCTGCCCCCCTCCTGCTGTGCAGCCCGGTTCCTAACAGCCCAGCGACTGATAGGGGTTGAGGACCGCAGTTGTGAAGGCTACGACTCAGGAACGGCCAGAGGGAGGCAGCGTGTAGAGCAGGGTATGGTGGTGGGCACAGAGCCCCCACACCCTCTCCTGGCCCCTGACGTGTGTGAGCAGTCTCAAAGCTCCCCAAGCCCCATCACTGAGGGCTTTTATGGAGGTTTCATGATGAGTGATTAAATCACAACCACTGGTCATTGAAGTCAATCCCGAGGGACCGTGTCCCCTCCCTGGAGGACAGGGTGGGGTCGAACACTCCAAACCTCTAATCACATATTTGGTCTTTCTGGCACCCAGCCCCCATCCTGAAGCTATCCTGGGGCCCAGCAAGAGACACTTCTTAGACTGAAAAGTGCTGGTTAAGCACGCGGGAAATTCCAAGTGTTCTAGGAGCTTCACACCGTGAACTAGGGACAGAGACCAAGTATGTATTTTTTTACGATGCCACAACCATGAGGAATTATTGAATGGCAGCAATGCGTTTATAGCAGTGCACATCCCTGGGCTGATTCAAGTCTCATTATCAAATTCAACTCCATCACAGTTGCCTGACAGGGGCCATGCCTGAGACCACCCAGCTAGTGAGTCAGAGTGTGCATGCTGAGCCGCCAGGTACCGCCGAAACAGGTCCCTTCCCTTCCAGGGGCACGGGTGTCTGCTTCCTACATCTGGACACGTGTGTGCCTGCGTGCTTGGCATCCTGCCTCATTGAAATGCATTCGCTATTCCCAAGAATTTTCCCCCATACGAAGAATTACTCCATAGCTTCAGGTTATAAAGTCTTCCTTCCAGGGACCGCATTCTCTTGTTTGTTTATCGCATGTTGCTGTTCGCTGGTGAAGCGAGGGTGCTGCCCTCCATGAACCCGCCGCAGAGTGGACCCTAGCGTGTGAGCACTCGATTCAGCGCGGCCTCTGCAAACTGACGCAGACTAGGAAAAATACTGCTTTTTTAACCTGATCTGTGCCTGTCGCAGAAGCAGGTAAAACTGCCTTTCAACGACCAGCAGTCTCTGTTTTGTAAGGCACCATGTTAGTGGAAACGTGCTGTTTCTGCGTTGTCAAGTGTCTGTGGGAACGAAGTTTGTGTGGAACCCACTTGCCGACTTTGCATGAGACCCGTTCCACTGAAACCCTGCGGAGCCAGGACTCTCAAAAACAGGAATTGCCCTTCACAAGGTAACCTGCAAAAAAGAGGCCTGTGGAACAGTGTTTTAAGGTCCTGGTGTTCCTCTTGTCGACAATGTGTGTTTGAGAGTTGTCAAAGAAAAATGAGCAACTGTGTATTTTTAACGTAGGTTAGCTCTTCGAGAGTTTACCCTTATTACTAATCCATGTTTACTTACGGATGTATGAACACTTGCCTTGCAGAAATAAATC
>CAUYSK010070689.1:0-30693 GCA_963575035.1 Avahi laniger
CGTCTACCCCGTCTCTACTAAAAAATAGAAACAAATGATCTGGACAGCCAAAAATATATCTGTAGAAAAAATTAGCTAGGCATGGTGGCACATGCCTGTAGCCCCAGCTACTCAGGAGGCTGAGGCAGGAGGATCGCTTGAACTCAAGAGTTTGAGGTTGCTATGAGCTAGCCTGACGCCACGGCACTCTGAGCCCAGACAACAGAGTGAGAATCTGTCTCCAAAAAAAAAAAAAAAAAAAAAAAAAGGAATCACTGGCAGAAGAGGTGCTCATGCTTAGGAAAAATGTAGAATTCCCTCCCTTTAAAAGGATTTAATACACTACTAATCAAAACAAAAACATTTAAGTTACACTTAGTAACCTTTTTAGTGGGTTTCCTAGCTCATACTGTAATAACAAAATGGAATATGGTTTGGATGTTTTAAAATAGTGATGGTTAAATTCAGTGAAAGGTGGGTGGGGTTTCTTGCAGCTTACCGGTAATCATCACTCCTAACGACTTTCTTCTCTCCTTCAGGTGGGCGGAATTAAAGACAAAGTGCTCGCGGCACACAGAGCAGGGCTGAAGCAAATCATCATTCCCCGGAGAAATGAAAAAGACCTTGAAGGAATCCCAGGCAACGTACGACAGGATTTGAGCTTTGTCACAGCAAGCTGCCTGGACGAAGTTCTTGATGCAGCCTTTGATGGTGGCTTTACCGTCAAGACCACACCTGGTCTCTTAAATAGCAAACTGTAGGCCCAGATCTCAGCTTTTTAGAATTTTAAGTTATAAAAGTGCCAGAAGGTACTGACAAGGTTGATTTTATTCACACCAATAGTGGTATGCAGAATGTCCCTATTTTGTAAACATAATCACAACAGTAATGAACTTCACTCAAGTAGCGGCTAGTGTTTATTACAGAAATACAAGATTAATTTAATAAATTGATAAAAACTGAATTCTTGTTTTAGCGGGGAACATTACTATTCCTGGAAAGACACAGAGCAGTGGTTCTCATTCTCAGTGTAGTCACTAAGATAGATGCATCTGCATTACCTGGAACTTACTACAGAAACTTAAATTTGTAGGCCCGAGTGCAGGCCGCCCGAATCAAACTCTGCAGGGGCAGGAAGTGGAGCAGAATTCTGTCTTTTAGGAAGCCTTCCAGGTAATTCTGATGCACAGTCAAGTTCAAGAACTTGAAGGGACCACCACAGGACCCTAGATAGCTGAGGATATGTTTTCTTAAGTAGCACAGAAGTCATGGCTTTAAACCTGTGGCAGAGAGGGAAACCCTGCGGGAGCAGAGCAGTGTTTACGGTCAGAATAGTGTACTGCGCTGTCAGAACCAACCTGGAGTCCTGGCAACGGTATCGACCGTTACGCCTTAAGGGATTCACCTGTAGACTTTATTGGATCCTGAAACCAATGACTTAGAACTAGGCAAAGATGAATAAATAGCCAACTTGTCCTTGCAGAAAATAAAAGTATTCAAGCTAAGTGAACCCTGTGATAAGATCTGCACGTCCCAGCGTTGGTCCCTTCTTACGCTGAGGGAAATAGCCCTCAGCACACGGTCACTTGTGTCCGGCAGTGGCGTGTGCCAGCACGCAGCTCGGAAAAGCCCGGTTCCCAGAGGGAGGCAGCCATCTGCCCTGGTCGGTACCTAAGCTTGGAATCCTGACTCCTGCTGCCTGCCTTCTTTTCTTGTTTGCCTGCGCCAATCCCCAAGTCCAGTAGACTCCCTATGCCCGTTTTCTTCTGTGACTCAGCCCAGGCTGTGAGTAACTATGAAGTCGGGCTCTTCCGCTTGCCAGCTGTGTGAACTTTTCGTGTCTTGGCTTTCCTCATCTGTGAAATGCAAGTGACGGTACCTAACTAATTGTTAGTGTGAAGATGAAGTTAGAATGTAACCGAAAATATTTTTTTTCTCGTATCATCATTCCTGGACTAACCAGGACTATTTATTTAAAATAATAAATAACATTAAACAATTTCTAATTATTATTCCAGCCAGCAAGGGACTTTAGAATCTTATGATAAAAATACATGTAAGAACAGACATGTAAAGGTATTTTGGAATTGCCCCGGTGAAAATGAGGTCTGCAAGTTACCCAAAATACTGTGCCTCAGACCTGCTAGTAAAATCTTTGTCTGAGCGTGTTCTGGGAGGAAAAGTCCAGACCTAGGGCTAGTTATGGCACAGTCTCAGAGAAAGAACATCAGGATATTTGAAAACATTTCATTGACTATCTTATCAACTGCTATTATCATCTCAGTCATCTTACAGGGAAGTAAAACACTAAACTATAACTGTTAGTCATTTTCAGCAACCAGAGGGAGCTAATCCTCACCCAGATGTTCCACTCGGAAACAGAGTGGCAACAAAGAACCCGCTTTAAACTCGCGGTTATCTGTGTTCTTCCTCTGGAGTCTTGAACGTGCGGCCTCGTGCTTGTCCGTCCCCGTAGCCTGCCTCTGCTTTTCCCGGAGCCTGCTGAGAAAGCCTGGCTACTCCCTCACTGTGTGTGACACTTCACCCTGTGACCTTTACTTCTTAAGCACTTTTTGGTTTCTTTTTTTTTTTTTTTTTAGGGAAGGGAGAAGTTGGTTGCCATCTAAACTCTTCCTTTTTCACTGGTTTTTTTTACGGGGCAAAATACACTTAAAATGTGCCATTTTTAAGTGTGTAATTCAGGGGCCTCAATTCCATTCAGTGTTGCCAGTGTGAACACCCATTTTTTATCACCAGCACAAACTGAAACTCCGTACCCATTGGAAAGTAACTCCCAATTCCACCCTCGCCCCAACCCTGGTAACCACTATTCTAGTTTGTCTCTAGGAATTTGCTTTCGTCGGAGTGAAATCATGCAGTAGTTGTCCGTCTGTGTCTGGCATGCCACAGCAAGCAGTCAAGGTTATCCATGTTGTAGCATGTGTCAAAATCTTTTGTGGCCAAAAAATATTCCACTGCATACACATGCCACATTTTGTTCATTCATCCATCTGTTGGTTCCCACCTCTTGGGCGTATGAATAATATCGCTATGAAGATGGGTGTACAAGTAGCTCTTCAAATCTTTTCACTTCTTTTGGGTACATACCCAGAAGGGAAATTGCTAGATCATACGTGCTATGGTCTGAATATCCCCCAAAATTCACGTGTTGAAACTTACTCACCAATGTGATATTGAGGGGGCGTCCTTTAGGAAGTGAGATTAGGCCTTGAGAGCACCGCCCTCCTGAACTGATTTAGTGCCCCAGGGAACTGGCCAGCTCCTTTTTGTTCTTCCAGCATAGGAGGACAAAGCAACGGGGTGCCGCCTTGGAAGCAGAGACTGGGCCCTCAGTAGACACGGAGTCTGCCAGCACCTTGACCTTGGACCTCAGACTCCAGAACTGTTGAGAAATTTTTGTTCTTTTTAAATTACCCAGTCTGAGGTATTTTGTTATAGCAGCACAAACAACTAAGACAACAGAATTCTGGTCTCCACTGCAGCTGCACCATTTACGTTCCCACCAGCAGTGCACAAATGTTCCCATTTCTCCACATCCTTGCCAACACCTATGTTGTTTTTTTGATAATGGCCCTCAAAATGGGTGTTGCATAGTATTTTGATCTGAACTTCCCTAACAAGTAGTGATGCTGAGCATCTTTTTCTAGCATTGCTTTTTAAAATGTTAGCCAAAGATCCCTTGTATCACAATCAGCTGGATTTTTTTTTTTACTAAAAATGCTGATTAACTCAAATTCTAATTCAGTAGGCCTAGGGCTGAGACCTTGGGATATGTGTGGTTAGCCAGTATTCCACATGCTTTTTTTTATGCACAGGCTTTTAAAACTCTTGAAGTGTTAAAACTAAAAGTTTTAAGTGCCTTGTTTATCAAGAAATTTCATATTACTTGTACACTTAAGGCGTACATGCTTTTACTTGGCTGTCCCTTTCTTGGTCCCTCTGTTTGAACCTTACCATGAACCATGCCATCAGAGGAGGGATCCTCAGTCACTCGATCACCTATATTCAAATACAGTGAAAAATGCCATCTGTTTATTCATAGAATATTTAACGTCAGTTGATAACTCTGTGACCGTAGTTAGGATGACTAGTGACGTCTACCACCAAGACCTTCCAGTACTGGGTGACTGGTGACATTTACATTTACCAGAATCAACCATGTTGTCAGGTAATCGACTGCAGAGGGTGAAGGGGGCTGACTTAGTGGTACTTTCCTTTATGAGCTACTGAAATGAGGTAAACTTCATTATTATAGGAGTGGACACAAAGCTACAAAGAATGTTAGTATTTAATTTTAACACGTTAATAGTGTGTTTGCCAACTCCCTTTCCAAATCCAAAATTTATTGTAACTGGGTTCATTAGTTATAAACATCAAGTAGTTTTAGTTTTTATAATGAAGTAAAAAAAAGCTCACATTATCTCGGCCAAAATAAGATGTTGTACGTGAGCCCCTAGGACCTTAAAAAAATTGAGACTACAGTCATTGTCCAATTTGATGATTTACAGTCCAATATTGTTCATTTTTGTGGATCCTAATCCTGCAATGAAGATTGCATTTAAGAAAAAAAAAAACACCAAAACAGGAAGAAAAGATTAAAAGGATCTGAATAGACAACAGGCAAATCCAGTGACTGGCCACCGAGATGTTTTAAAATAGTTGTATCAAAGACATTTTTTTTAATCCTAGGAAAAGCTTTTATTTGCCACAAAAATTCACTTATTTGGAACATATTATAGTTTGTACTTATTAATGAACTATAGTTACTCAATATATTTAAAATTTGGGACCCAATAAAAAATCTCGTATTAAAAGATTTTAAATATTCTACTCTTAACATATCGTCAGCACATTTCAGGCAACGGAAACAAACTTTAGCCCAAACCCTCAGCTTACATGGCGGTGCAAGCCCGTCAAAGTGTGACTTTACAAAACCAAGTATTCTTTCCTACCGTGGTTTATATTAGTATCTGCAAACCAGTTACGGTTTTCAGAATTTAGAAAGGCCTTACAAAAATCGCATCTGTGATAAAATGAATTTATCAAAGAAATTTCTTAGAGCTGTATGAGGATAGGGAATATATCTGGTTCAGCAAGGTACTTGACATTCAGTGCCAGGCACAAAAATAAGCACTTTATAGCACATTTAGCCTTTCTCATTCCCTCACGCAGCAGATACCACAGCCTTCGCAGAGGAGGGACCGGGCAGAGAAAAGTTAATTAAAAGTTAGTAGGTGTACGGTCAAAATTCAACCCAGGCAGTTAGAATCTACAGCCTACTCTGTTAGACACTGAATTTTAGTTAGGTGCTTGATAAGAAACAATTTTTTGTTTGGATGATGCCATTTTTAGATAAGTTTGAATGTCTTTTGGTAATACAGCTTAAGATAAGTACTAAAACTTTATTTTTTTAAAGAAGCAGGGTCTCCCTCTCACCCAGGCTGGAGTGCAGTGGTGCAGTCGTAGCTCACTGCAGCCTCCAGTGTGTGGGCTCAGGCGATCCTCCCACATCAGCGTCCCCAGCAGCTGGGACGACAGGCGTGTGCCACCACACCAGGCTAATTTAATATTTTGTAGAGGTGGGGCCTCGAACTCCTGGCCTCCCAAAGTGCTGGGATTACAGGCATAAGCCACCACGCCTGACCCGTATCATCTTTTGTTTTGAACATGGACACTGATGAGTGGGTAGAGGAATGACAAAAATTCCAGCAGTATGTTCAGTCTGCAAGTTTACAGCCATCTGCACCTTTCCTGTGTAACCTGTACAAGCGACTACAGTCCTAGTTTGTAGGTCACACACACTGTTCACCCTGTTGTGTTCTGATCTTACCCTTGTCCATTCTAATGCAGCAGTCACAGACTGGCCCCCGTGATTTTTAAAATTTGGATTATTTACCAGTTTTCTTCCAGTCTTTATTCCGAATAAACAAAATTCTACCCTTAGCAGAATCACTGCAGATGTTCCTGAATATGAAGAACTCTTGCTGAGGGAGGAGACACTATTATTTTTCGTGAGCTAATAAATACAGCCACTCAGGTAACTTTGAAGTCTGAATGTGAGCCTTAAAAAGAAAGTCATACAAGTTACAATAAAAAATCAAGGTGAAAGGAAAAACTGTTCCACAGTGATAACTGACATACTAAACTGGCCCACGGTGCAACAGGACACATTCAAGTTTAAAACAGAAGAGCAAACGTGGAGTGCTGCTTACCCCCACGCCACGTACAGGCTGCTCGAAGAAAACGCCGAAAGGAAGGGGGCAGGGGCATTAATGGAGAAAGTACTCGTTACAACAAATGGTATTAAAACGTCAACCTTACTAGCTGTCAAACTAATCTGTAAACAAAACTTACTATGTTAATTTCTTTAAATTAGCAAAACTTGACGTTGAAATGGAAAATCCTTCACACTGGCTTTTTAAAATTTTTTTTCTTCTTTTTAAAGGCAACTCTCTTGAACACACTACTCTTAAGTGTCCTCTGGAACCTCTCCAGAAAGCAATGATAAAAGTATTAAGATCTTAAAAAAAAAAAAACCCCAAGAATATAATCAGAAAACATATAGAAATGTTCACAGGTTATTTGTAAATAACCAGAAAAAATTTACCTAGACCAATTAACTATCCAACAGGAAACTGGCCAAAATTACAGTGAATCCTCACAAATTACCAAAAATTGTATTTTTCCAAGATTAAAGTGTTAAAATGCTCAGACGATCATGTTGTATGGTGAAACAGTTATATAACTACATGGTCCTAATCCTTTTCAAAAATATTAGGTCATTAAATTTGGAATGTCTGATTGCGATCAAAAAAGTTTAGTTTATTATCTCTCAAACAAGAAGGAGTACAATTAATCAAAGTTTTGCCATCTTAACAGTAGCTTGTTTGTGCCAGCAGAGAAGCCTGGAGGGTGAGTGGTGTTTTCCGCAGCTTGTTGAGAATTGAGTGTTTTTCCTTGCAAGAACTGGTCCAAAGCCTGGAAGAAGTGGTAGTCGGTCGGCGCAAGGTCTGGTGAGTTCAGCGGAGGACAGGGAGTCTCCAAATGCAGCCTCTGTAGTTTGAGCAGCGTTGTTTTTGTGACGTGTCTTGCAAGAGGATTAGCCTGTCTCTACTGACCAGTCTCAGCTGCTTGATCGCAAGCACCCTCATTTCATCCAACTGGTTGCAGCAGACATCCGCTGTAATCAATTGACCAGGTTTCATGAAACCAGTGGGTAGTACCAGCGCTGGACCACCAAACAGATGCCAGTAGCTTTTTTTGATGAATATTCGGTTTTGGACCGTGTTTTGGCACTTCATCTTTATCCAACCATCGTGCAGAACACTTGCGATTGTCAAAAAGAATCCACTTTTCGTCACACATTACAATACAGCATAGAAATGGTTTGCCTTTATGTCGTCACAGCAAAGAAAGGCAAACTTTGAGACGATTTCTCTTCTGACACACGTTTGAGTCATGCGGTACCCATCTATCCAGCTTCTTCATCTTAAGGATTTGTTTAGAATGGTCCAGTATTATTGGAATAGTAACGTCCAACCTTGCTGCTAACTCACACGTAGGTTGAGATGGATTCGCTTCCACTACAGCTCTCAGCTCATCATTATCCACCTGGGTCTCTGATCACCCACATGGCTCGTTTCCAAGATTAAAATCACCAGAACGGAACTTCTCAAACCCTCGACGTACTGTGCGTTCATTAGCCGCATCCCTCCCAAACACTTCGTTGATATTTCAAGCTGTCTGCGCAGCACTGGCTCCACAACAGAACTTATATTAAAAAGTTTTTGACTTATCCATGGTTTCACAAAAATTGCTCTTAAAAATACGTGAAAGATAATCACAAGCCAAACCACACATTTGGAAGAGTGAGGATGTACCTTCACAATAAAAATAAAACAAAAAGTGTCAGAGTGAAATGTCAGAGATACCTACCAACTGTGAAACCTGTACTTAGGGAAACCGGACTTTTCATACTTACTAACCTAATACGTGTAAAAGCACACGCATGTACACATGAAAGACTGGAAAATAAAAACGGTAAGTGTATCTGAATGGATAGAAAGATTATAGAAGACCTATTGTGTTGTGCCATCTTGTAACTTCCAAAGTCTACATGGTATGTACATATTTCATAATCAAAAAATACTTTAAAGCGTTAAAACTACAAAATGATATACCTCCACAAATATACTCAATGTGTGTATAAAACAAAGAATATAAGTTGCTTTTCTAAGCACACCTGGTAACAAATAGACCTGGATATAAATCTATGGTTGAACTGTTCTTTCACCATAAAAATGGCTGAACACACGTTATAACCAATTCAAAAAATTACGCTGATGTAGGGAAGAGACTACTCAGGCTTCTTTCTTGAAAATGGTTAACAGAAATAAACTCTGTTACCCAGAATTGTCCAGAATTGGTGGTAGGATAAGGGGGGAGTCCACAGAAATTTTCACTGACTTTCTAAGCTTAATGTATGTACCCATAAAAACCACACACAATTATCTCTGGCCATTCAGAATGCAATTTTAGAACTTTACCATGTGCCTCAAGGTAATTAGCAACAATTAACTGTAAGGTGCCAAAGGCATAATAGTAGCTAACATGTGTTGGATACTCACTATTTACAAAGCACTGTTCTAGGTAACCTGTACCTCATTTAACCTTTTGAGGTCCGTAATTTAACCCAACTTTACACATTAGGAACTGGATTCCAAGGTCACACAGCTTGGAAGTCTGGATGCAGAGCGCAGGCCACAGGGCTATGAAATACTAAATAAACTTCATCTTTATTGTGCTTTTAAGAGGGGAAAAAGTGGTCAGCATTTTAATTAGTCACTCTCCTGACAGTTGTAAGAATCAAAATGTGGGCAAGAGGGAGGAAAAAAGAAGACTCTGTAGCCCAGAGGTGGATATCAAGTCTGCTGCTGTGCTTTAGAATAAAACTGCCACACTTCAAAATGCCAGCACATTGATTTCTGCTACATAATTAAAGTACAGAATGGAACAGCAAAATAACTTTGGATTTCAAACTCAGAGCTAAAGCAGACACATTAAGATTTTTTAATTTGCCAGATATCCTTTTAATGAGAATTATAAAAGACCAAAAACATTTTTGCAAACTGCCTTTTTTAAACAAATGATTTGTTTTTAATTACAAATACTGTGCATGACGATGCCTTCTTTTGCAAAACCAATAAATACAAGAACAAATTCTAAACATGTGATTTGTCCAAGATTTGAAAAAAGAAAAAAAAAAAGCCTGATTTTCAGTATTTATAAAAATCAATTTATTCCCTAACCTTTCAAAGATTAAGTTTGAAGTTATGACTCAATTGGAGAAGAGAAAAAGAGAGCATGAGACCATCTTATAGCTGCTTTAAATAGCCTTTAAAAATTTTTCTGATGTCACCTTTCCTTTCTGGAATTCATATCTTCACAAAATAGCTGAATTTTAAAATATTTCTAATGAACTGTTTAATGGGGGGAAAGAAAACATATATCGAACACATATTATAAACTTTACCATAAACAATTATGCATATCAAAAGACACTAACTTTAAAATGGTACAAAAAAAGTGAGGAAAAGCCTGAATTACAGAAAAGAAAGTCAAATTTATTTAATGAAAAACTACAATTAATAAAAATTAGCAAATACACACAAAAAAAACACAGCAGCACTATGTAATGACTCACAAAGGGGAAAAGCAGTGGTCTAAGACCACTCAAGATGGCTTGTCAGTTAAAGAAAAAAAAAAAACCAAACACACACACACACACAATGTGTGTGCACACGCACCCACACACACCCACGCACGCAAAAAAAAAAAAAAAAGAAACGAAAAACCCAATATTCTTCAGCAATACAATCAATCTACAACAAACACAAAACTCAGAATTATTTTACAATGCTTTCTTTCTTAATACAAAAGGTGCCCATCTTGGGTATATATATATTTTTTTTCAGTGGTTTATTGTTGACTTATTTTTAAATATATTAGTGTTACTACATGCAACTGTTTCCTGTATTTAACAGCCTTTCTTTTTATTTACCTTCATGTGTCTAGCTTCCATCTACCAAAAGAGTTTCAGGTTGGCAGGCAGATGGGTGCCTTATTTTCTGTGAAATTGAATGAAACAGTTTTAAACACTGGCCAGAAAATGTTTGATTGCCATTTCAACACATGGAAATAGTTACATTGATGCCTAAATTGCCATTTTCTGCAAAAAGCTGTGCAATGCTGGTGTCAAAGACCAGGCAGTCACTATTCACAAAGGCTGTTGCAATTCCCTCGTGAATAGATTGAGGAGTTGCTTCCCAAGTCAATTGCCGCCTATGACCATTTAACTCAAGTCGGTAAGCAAAATTTTCAGCTTGCTTGCGTGTTCCTATCAGCTGTACAATTGCAAAGAACTGCTGGTGACCATCGTATTTTTCCTGTATCTCCAAAACTAACATGAAGTGAAAGCCAAAACAGGACTGTGTCATCACACAGTCAACAGCACCAGGAAGATTAATGTCTGTAGCAAGAAAAACTATATCCTCTTCCTGTAGGGTTGAAATGGTTTGTTACACAGCAAGAGCTAACTGCTTCAGATCCTACATTCATGTCACTAATAGGGTAAGATGATAATAGTTCCTCCCCGGGGCAATTACAGTTTAACTGTTGTCAACCGCTTGAACTAAACAAAGGTAACTTTGAGACTGCCTTTGGATTCAGTAAGTGGGCAGGGGGAACTTAGGGAGTGCAGTGGATCTTCCTAAAATAATAGCCTGATCGTGTCAGAGGCCCGCTATCATTAGAAATAAGCGGAAGTGGCTTTAGAGTAGGGTAGGTGACAGCTATTGAAGGTCTCAAAATCATACCTGCTAGACCTACAGGCTGTTGCCACCACGTCCCCACATCCTGCCCCCATCTCCCCTTCTGTACTCTCCCTCCCCTTCGTGGCCTCCTAGGGCCAAGGTCACAGCAGTACCCACTGCTCACTTTTCTCACATCTGTTACCTGAAGCCCCTCTTGTCACCCCTCTATGAACTGCACCCCAGCTTTCGTCACTGAGCTGTAACACCTTTAGTGTGAGACAAACCTGGCTTCCCATCCTGCCTTGTGCCTAGCATGTTAAAGGCCCTTGGACGTGCTAAGGGTTAGTGTCCGCATTTTCCAGTTTTCTTCTCTGCAAAACTGTGATGAGAAAGGCACTCAGCAAAGCTCTGATCTTTTTCCCCACTGTGCAACCCCACAGGTAAGGAAAGAAATCAGGACAAAACAGAAGCTATTGCTTTAACAAAGCTAGTCCAGGATTCTTTCGATCACTGGTAAAGATGCTTTCTGCTGACTTAGAAACTTTGGGTTATAGGGCAAAGGTTTAGCAAATGTGAACCCCCGCTTTACTGCCTTTGTTAATAACAGCCGGAGATGGATCCAAGGTCACCCACGTGATTGGAGGTGAGGCCATAAATAAGTTTAATTTTATCTTGTGTCTTCTTCTTTTTTTTTTTTTAAAAAAGAAAGAATAAACATCTATTGATACTTCCTACTCCATGTTATGGATATGTAACAAAGTCATTCTTGCTTAGGCAACTCTTCCTAAACTACATGGTACTATTTCGGAGAAATAAAGGAACTTACCGCCCTCTCTAGGCATCTCATCAACCTGAAAGTCCGCTCCAGGCACCTCGTAAACTCAGCTTTTAGGGAAAAGCAGGAAGAGGCTACTCAGAGGGGAAGGCCAGTGGGAAAGTTGAGATAACTTTAGAAATAGTAAGCAGTATCATAGTGACGGTATATTCCAGAATAAAGAGCTCCAAGCTTGACGTCAGAACCCTTTAATGGTTCTGAGACTTGGCTCAAGTCACTTTATCTCCCTTAGCCTCAGTTTCCTCAAATGTGGAATGTCGGCTTGGGGTAAATCAGCGCTTCCCTAAACTATGATCTGAGGGCGATTTCTCTAGCCTGTATGAAAGTTGAAAAATGTTGTATATTAATATGATTTCTGTCCCTTAGAGACCTTTGTGAAGGTCTGTATTCAAGAAATCTATTGAAATTTATTAACTGAGATGGAGATCACAGAAAACTGTTACTACCCTGTAGAAAAAATCTCATTTTGGAAATGCAGAGTGAGATGATTCTTAAGACTTCCGGCTGCAAAAACATCTGAGCCAACAGAGAGATTTTAGTTCTATTACAACTTACTGCAGAGTCCACTTTCACCAAGAAAGGAAACAGAAGGAAAAAAATTAAATTTTATTGATTGCCTACTCTGTCAGGCACTGTAGTAGGTATTTTATATATTCCTCATTTACTACTTGTAATAACCATATGGAGTATTATTCTCACCTTACCAATGTTGATTGTAATCTCATTACTTTTTTTTAAACTTTTTTTTATTTCAGCATATTATGGGGGTACAGATGTTTAGGTTACATATGTTGCCCTTGCCCCCTCTCCAGTCTGAGTTTCAAATATGTCCATCCTTCGGGTGGTGTGCATCGCACTCTTTGTGTATACATATACCCATCCCCTCTCCCTCCTCCCCCCTCCCCCCTGCCCAACATCCAATAGATGTTATTCTTATATGTGCACTTATGTGTTGATCACTTTTGAGATTATAAACACATATGGAGTGACAGGGCCTTTATAATAAAAGGCCATTTCTGTGACTATTCTTAAACTAATAAGAGGTATTTCTTTCTGTCTTCTTTTTCTTCCTTGATAATAGTAGTGGTAGTTAAATTGTTTGTTTGTTTTTTTCATCTTTCTTTCTTTTTCCTTTTTTTTCTTGATTTGTAGAAGGCATTTTTCCTCCGCGATCTTTGAGTGCATCCCAGTCTCCCTTCAGCAGTCCACAGTGACATGATGAAAGTCATAACAGAACTAGAGCATTGCTGTAGAGTGGCCCATGGAGATAGTTTCTAATTATAATCATTCCTGAGCTGTTTGTAACTATTTCAGACTGTTCACCCAGCTGCAGGCCACTGGCTTGTTTCTATTTCAGAAAGGATCTCTTCCTCCTCCTCCTCCTCTTCCTCCTCCTCCTCCTCCCTCTCCTTCCCCTCCCATTCGCAAATCCCCACATTCAGAGCAGCCAAGAAATTTTCTAGTACAGTGTATACGTAAGTGATCTCGCTTTCCTAAGAGATACGCACTTTGTGTTTATTGGACAGGCAACATCCTAGAGAACAAGAGAACTGAATGTTTAATTTGGTTAGAACACATCCTTTTCACAACACTGAGGACTGCAGGTACCGCTAAAATCATTGCCGTTAATTACTAATCAGATTAAGTCCTCTCTATTCTACCAACTAAATACTTTTAACATTTATTCTCTGCTTTCCATTCAGAACCTGCCTCCACCTGAGCTATGCGACCCACCTCCCAGCTGTATTGCAATGCCTTTTTCCCGGTCCATGGTCTCTCTCTTGGACCCTCTTGCCCATCCTACACACGGTTGCCAAATTAAACATTCTAAATTGCAGCCCTGATTGTGTCTCCTCCTGTGTAAAATCCCTCAGTGTTTCTCATCTCCATAAAACAGTAATCTGCGGGGTGTTCAGTAACATATGAGAAGCCCTTCAGAATCTGTCTCTAGCCCGCCCGTCTGGCCTTATCCCACGCCTTCCTGACTGCCCCACATCTCCACGCCTTACTCTTTGCCCTTCTTGCTCTCTAGGTTCTGAGCTGCTTCTGTATGTTCTCCCCATTCACAGTATTTAAAACCTCAGTGCTTTTGTGCATGTAGTTCCCACTGTCTGGAACAATCATATGGATGAATTGTGACACTTGGAGAAATATCTTTGTCCCAACTGCAGAAACCTAATTTTCATTCTGATGAATACCATGAATAGCTCTCACAGCTTTTCCCCAGGCTATTTTACAAGTATTGAGGATTCATGTGTTAATCCTGAAATGAGCTTTCTAAAACAAAGCTTCATCCGAGAACCCATTAAACCTCGACTTTAAATACCTAGACAGTCTCTAAAATTGAATTTGCATTGTCTTTGCCGCAGTGTCTTCTCAGGTGACCAATGCGGTCGTGTCGGATTGATACAGCATGTTGTTACAACCCAACAGTCTCTAGGACACTGGAAACGGTTCAGCTACTGAAGGGAGCAGAGCTGTGCTCCTGAACTTGGAGTGGCTGCAAACCACACAGATAATCCTAAAGTTGGCAATCTCTGTAGATTTCTGGAGTGATTTGAACATTTAGCTTTTGCTGGCAGCCAAGAGAAATGAGAAGTTGCCTGAATTGAAAGTTTGGAGAACTAGGTCCTCAGCAGCCTAAGTCTGCCACACACAATCTGGGGAAGCCATTGGATTCCTCCTGCAGTCCTCATATGTAAAACTAGGTTTTGGAGTTTAATGTTTTAAATAAATTCCTTTACAATGTTTTAATTATCTCTCAACCCGTATCAGATAATGTTGGTGCTCTGCCTCAATTTTTTTTGACCCCTTTTTACTATTTTTCTACCACCCAGCTTCAACATGACTTCTCTTTCAATAGCCAGTATGTTTTTTGTTTCTATTAATAAAAAGTTGTTCCCAATCTGCTACTACTCTCTTGCCTCTGTTTGGAAAAACTCTCAGGTAGGTGAAACCTACACTCCAGAGTTCTCTTCTGGGATCAGGCTGCTGCCACCTGTGTGGACCTTTGCCTGAGGCTACACCCTTATTTGACTTCCCATGGTTTTTTTGCCCTTGCCTCCTTCTGGAAGTGTCTCTTTATTAAATCATTTGCACATGGATTTTTGTTCCAGGGTCTGCTTATTGACTGGACCCAACCTACGATATTATCTATCTATCTATCCTTGTCGAGTTTATTAATAAAGATGTGGCTTGGATTTGTAAGCGCCAAACCAAACTTGTTTAGGGTAAATAGAGGAAAAACGTGCTTTCTCTATTGAACTGTGCTTGATAAAGTGCTTAATAAAAATGGTTTCAGAAGCGGTTCTAGTTAAAGAAATAACTATCCCAAAGCTCTCTTTATTAATGTATGGATTTTCTGTCATTGTTGTTTGTCTCCCTATGAATAGTTTGGACTACATTTTTCAAGTAAGCATTTTATAACCTCTGTTACTGTTTCTAAATATTTTGTAAACAACTAGCTGGATAGACAAGTAACAAGGGAGTGTTGTGAGTTTTCTGTCAGTATCTTTTAGTTTTTACCTCAAAAGCTATTATTTTAAAATTTCTATAATTATTAATAAATTTCAATGGAATATGAAATGAAAACTGAAATTTGAGTTAAGAGTACCTGAAAGAGCATTTCTGGAAAAGACATAGCTTATGCCATCTGTATATGTGTAGACAGAATTGAGATGTATAGGATCATAAAGGAGGGTGCTATTGAGCAAGGTGGAAAGTTGAAGCTTTCCCGCACTGGTGTCGGTGTGATCACCCCAGAAGGACAGTTCGTTGCAATTAGATATCTATCGTAGCCTAATCCTGCTGTACACGGTTTCTACTCTGATGTTTGACATGAGCCATGCACAATACAATACACTGAAACACGGTTTTGAAGTAAATAGAACGGTATTTCCCACTTGCTTTCATGCTCTTATTTTCTCTGCAAGATGCATTCTGGCTCCTTTTGTGGACCCTCAGATTTGCTTCTACAAGCTGCCGAGGAATGCAGTGCCTTTATGCCATCCGCCAAAGCGAGGTTTTATACAGTCGGTTGTATACAGAAAGCTTGCAGGTGTATGTGCGTATGTATGTACAATGAAATGGGTCGATTGACGTACTTAAAATACGAACTATGCTTATCACCAATTAGGTGAGCGCTCTATTCACAAATCATTAAATTATGGAGTTGAAGTAGAAATTAAACATTTACAAGTTAATATTTATTTAATAAAATTAATATCTATAAACATATTTTCTCTGGCCATTAAAAGTGGTAAACAGAGTCATTTACTGGCTAAGGGCCACCACAGTGGCATATAGGTACAGATTTGGTGGCTCACATCCCAAAGACATTACTCTGGGACCAGGAATGAAACAATTTTTTGTTTGCATTGAGCTAAGTATTTTTTTCAGAAAGTCAAAACCAAAAACTATGTTTTGCTTCCTTAGCTCAGAGTCTCTGGAGACCGTACCAGCCACATAGCATTCGTACATTTTATTTAAAGAAAAATAAATAAATATTGAATAGAGAAGTTAAAAGTCTCTTTCTAACTCAACCATATATCTCAGGAAATGGTTTCCTTATTCTGGCCACTCATGTCAAAATTATAAAATTTTTGTCATTTCTATACTTTCTTTCTCATTAATCTTATTTCTCTTAAAATGGGTTTTAATGTTATAAGCCACTTACCAGTGTATGTGTAAATAGGTATAACTGAGTAATCAACGTATCACCAATAATAATGATCACTAATCCATACGTAAACACCAAAGGGGTAGCTTTCCAAGTCCATTCAGCATTTTGTTTTTTAAGCTCTCATGCTGGTTCAGAGATGATATATGCCATTTTTATAAGGTGAGAAAGCAGAGCAGTATAAATCATACAAGCAAGTATTGAGCTCTGCAAAGTTCACGGTTCCTTAGAGAAATGAACTGTGCATTTACTGCTGAAGACAAACCTTTCATAAAATATTATTTGGGTACCAGCCCAGCAGAAAAGAAAGGGTCATTGGGAACAAAGTGCATGGTTTTACCTTTTATTCTTTTTGAAGTGTATAGTCTGGATGGCGAGATAAAATTAGTATAAGATGGCAGTTTGGTATCATGATTAAGAACCTGAGGATTAGAAAGAGGAAGAAATTGATTTGAATTCTAGTTTGGCCCCTTTTTAGCTGTATGACTTTATAAAGGCCACTTTCCTCTATACTTAAGATTTTTCATCTTTAAAATACAGATGCTAATGTTTACCTAATAGCGTTGTTACTGGTTTTTCTGTAAGATTGGTGACAAGATGTATGAATGTCATCCCTGGCAAATAATGTATACTCCTTAACTGGTAGTTATTTACTTATTGATATTACTGACACAAATAAAATATTAGTCTTTTTCTACCTCAGCATAAGTTACCATGTCACATTTGTAATTTTTATGTTTATGATATCCTTTCTGATGAGTTGAGTAATCCCCTAATGTTTTTAGAGCAGCGGCATTCAGATTTTATAAATCTCTGTAACTCCAGACTTAACCCAATGGCTAACACATAAAAGTTCTTAATAAATATTTGTTATTATTTTAATTGTAATAGGATAAAAACATGATCCAAAACAACAATTCTGATTTTGAAAATGATTGCTTTCAAATAATTTTTTTTTTAGCCTAGAGACCAGCATCATTAGTAAGAGTAATCATATGCGTATTTACAGTAGTATATTTATTAGGTAGGTTAGGCACCATATGGTGTGCTAGCTTACAGGGCTCCAGTTCTTTATTAATAGGTCTGTGGGGCTCCAGGGTAATAGGCTGCTGGATCCAGATGCTATTCAGGAGACAAATTCAGTCTATGGTGACCTTGCTACAGGATCAAGTAGCATAAGAAAATGAATTGAAGTGGAAGAAATGCTTAGGTTAACCCAACAACTCTGATAATTGACCAGGGTGGCAAGGGCAGTTCTGTTCCCAAAATAATCAACAGTATGATCAGTACTGAAGGAATGCTGTGATGGGTTATAGATTTCAAAATTTTCTTTGGTAGCAAAATCACCTTTTAAGTAACCTCATAGGGTTTTTGAACAAACAGCAAAGCTCTTTTTTTTTTTTTTTTAAATAGAAACCACACACTTGAGAAGCTAGCAAAGAGCAGCAAAGAGAAATGAATCTTTCTGTAATAGATTCTTGTCTGGGTCTTTCATTTCCAGTTGCAAAAGTTTTGAGGGAAATACACAACTGTCCAAACAAAATGCTGAAAGGAAAGCCTTAGAGTGACAGGAAATCTTAGAGGGGCATCCAAGAAAATCATACAGGTGGAAACTTTGCCTATGAAGAAGGAGACAAAGGAATCTTCAGCCAAAGCCAAGATTAAAATGACCTGTTAAATAGTACCGGAGATACATGCAATGTTTAAAGAAAACTGTGCTCCTCTTCCTCCAAATCCAGGATACATGTTTTTCCAGCCCATGTGCTATTTATCTATTTGTTATTATTCTAACTCCTTTCCTCTCCCATGATTTCCTCATTTCTTGTCCTCATCGTAGGTGAGTATAATCAGTGTCAAGGCTATGGCCATAAAAGGCCTGTGGTCATGGGCATTGCAATAAGGAAGACAAAGAATCATTGATACTTCATTAATTATTTTGTCCACCAATTTAAGGATTCCCTGTATAATGACTGAGAACAAGGAAAACACAACAATGCTGATGCTAATAAAAATGCCCCACACTTACAAAGTACTTGATGATTTGAGCATCGTGTCATGTGCTCAGATTATCCTGTCTAGCGTTCTTAATAGCCTTGCACACTGAGCACTATAAGCAAAGTCTTAGGAAAATGGAGCAAAGTTTGCTTTAATTTGAGGACACAAGACTAAGCTAAGATTCTTGAAGGAATGTTCATGATTAGTTTGTGAATGTGATTTGTCAGAAAGAGCTGCATCTACCAGGGCTCATAATAATAATGCTTCCACTGAACTGGATGCTAAATTTATCATCTGGCTATTTTTGGCTTCTCTTGCTACTTGGCAACATAGAATTTTTGCTATGGCCTTGATTATTCAGAGAAAATAGGGTTTCTGCCACACAGCAGGGACAGGGCATGGTTGACGACTGGGGACGATAGTCAGCAAATATAGGTACCAGAAGGAACATGGATAAACCCTGATTATTTTTTTTCATTTTGTTCACAAAAAGCAGGCATTTGAAATGTTGTACCCAACTTCAATTGAAAGAAAAAGACACCACCATTGGGTCTACACACAAAGCCTGATTTGCTGATTCTTTTCTTTTTTTCTTTGTCCACTTATTTTAGTGTCCTGTAAACATGGACTTAACTTTCTTTCCCTTTTATCTTGCGGTAGATCATTGAGCAGGGATGCCCTAGACCTTCAGCTGTTTCATGTGATCAGTGTCGTCCCTGGAAGGTCTGCATTCCTGCACTGCACTTGCCAGTGAAGTATAGTGTATGTGGCAATCCTCTCCGTGGGGAGAGAAGTGAGTAGGTGAGGCCAAAAGCAGCATCTGTGACTTGCTAGGATGCGCTGCCTTTGTGTGCATAATTTCCACTTCAAAGAGTTCCCCAGGCAGCTTGGTGATAGTCTATCCATCGCAGACTGGGCTTGTCAACCAGTCAAAGTTATCTTTGGTACAACTATAGTAGATAATGGAAAATCATTTACCATATATGGTGTTAGAACAGCAGAGACCCTCAGAGTTCATGTACTTGATTTCTTCATTGCACAAATGAGGAAATTATGAAATGCATGTGTTTAGCTCGTTTATTCTACAATATTTGTTGAGCTCCTATTTCATGCAGAAGAAAGATAAAAAGACATAAAATCAAATGGGGTTGGTGGGCTGGGAAGGTTAATTTATTTTTTTTACTTTTTCTTTTTTTCCTGTGTCACCAGTACTTGTATTAGGTATGGTCCATAATAGGTCTAAATAAGTATTGAAGAAATAGTAGGTGCTTAATAAATGTTACCCAGATAGCTGATTGGATAGATAAAAAGCTTCACAGAGAAGGAGATGCCAGTAGCACATCTTGTAGGATGGAGGGGAGTTAGCAAATGAGTAGCATCAAAGAGAGATTAGGGAAATTAACCAATGTTTTAGTCCAGCCAACAGCAAAGATTGAACTAAAATACTGGTCTGGTCCTCGAGGTCTTTATGTTTAAACCAACAAGCTCACTTTCCAAAAGGAAATATTCTAAAGCATTTAAAGTTATTGAATAAACAAAAATTTCCTCATGGTGTTCTGAATGAGAAATCTTCAGGGCAAGAAAAATCCTGAATTATCTATTATTCTTAAGAAATTTCTAGCTATTTTCAATTCTCAACATTAATGACTTCCCATCATGAAATAAACAACTGGATTAACTACTGTGCATTCACCCTAGTTCTTCCTATCTACTGCCAACAAATTTCCTCCTTAGAGTTTTCCACATTGGCCTTGGAAAAGTGGAAAAGATTAACGTAAGTGGACATAGGGTGTTTTATGTCATAGTCATCTTGTTAACTCTATTATCCAACCATCAGGGTACCTGAGTAAAGAGGGAAAGGAGGAGGAGAAAAGTGGTTCTTGGCACTGGGGGTTAAGAGCAGCTTCAGCTCCTTGAGATGAAGGGATGAAAATAAATCCTCTGTATTACTGAAGCATGTGAATGCCATGAAATAGTGGGACCTGAATCAATATATTGCATTTACAGCAGAGAAAAAGAAAGAAAAGGATTTTCAGAACTTATTTATCCAGCTTCTCTGAAAAATACCTATGTGAACTATTGGGCTGAGAAAGTTGATTTCGTTTAAATTGACCCTTTCACTACCACTCCTTCGGAGAGAGTGCCGATCCAAAAAGTCATATCCAAACAGTCCTGTCCCTCCCTTGTGTTTTGAGCGACGTACTTTGGGCACTCGACTAGGTGGAGAAATTATTGATAAAAACTTCTCTTACAAAGGATTCTCAAACTAATAATAATCATGCCAGTGCTTTAGATGGGTGGTGCTTCTCCCCTTGGATAAGCTTAGTATGATTTTGTGCACATGAATTAATTCCTCTAATAACAGACAAAATAGAAGCTACTACCATCCTTTTCATTTTAAAAGTGGATCAACTACAGACATTTATATGATGGGGATTGTGAAAATAAGCATTGTTTTATGTGTCTCGAGTTTAACAGAAATCAAAGTGACACTAACGAATATATGGCAGTGATAGTTTAAAGGGACTTTAGGAAATTATTGGGTCTTATTTTTAAGAACAAGTTTTCTTAAACATGTAGTCACTTGTCTGCAAATTTTTGTTGAATGTCTACTCTGAGCCAGGTATCGTTTGGATCACTGAGGGTATAGCTGTGAGCAAGACAGACATACACTCGTTCTCAGGACTTGAATTCTAGTAGAAATAGATATAGAGATGTGGTAACTGCTGCAGAGAAAATATTACTGATTATGTAATAGAGTGATTACCAGGATAAGGGGAAATGATTACTTTTGGTTGTACGGTCAAGGAAGACTTCCCAGAGAGTTATTCTTGACTTGAGACCTGAATGATAAGAAGGAGACAGTCACACGAACATCTGGGGGAAGAGGAAAGAGGAAGTGCAGAGGTCACAAAGCCACAGTGGTGTTTATCTGTTGAAACAGAAGAAATCCCAGTGTCTGGAATATAGTAAACAAAGGGGAGTATGATGCCAGATGAAATAGGAGAGGTTGGCAAGGGCCGGATCATGGAGAGCCTTGGGGCCATTTTAAGGAGTTTGATTTTATTCTAAGGCAATTGGAATCCATTTGAGAATTGTAAGCAGGAGAGTGGTAGGGACTGACAGCCAACATACAATGGGAGATAATCTGATCTGTGCTCCTATTTTTACAGACAGGCCTCTTTAAAGATCCATTTATTGATTTAACAATGTTAAATGAAAGTTTACTACGTGCCATGCAATCTTCTAGAGTTTTAGCAACGAGTAGGGCAGGTTTCCACCTTTATTCAGCTTATATTCACTTGAAGAAAAACTAATAAGGACCATGAAGAAAATATAGAGATTATATGATGAAAATTACCAAGATGGGATATGGGATAGTTTACAGCATTAGAGACCATTCAGTCTCCTTCAGTAACTAATTTCAGTTTGGGGACCTTTTGTTGTTGTTTTCTCACTCTCTGATGGTCAAGAAATTCTTCCTTGTTTTGCCTGCATTCATTTCTATCTATTGCTTTTTTTTTCTGTTATCCCCATATGTAGTATGCAGCCAATTTTTCTGAAGGTCTTATCTAAAGAGAACACTTTATCTCTCCAAACAGTAAGTAATTTACTATTTTGCTTTATTTTCTAGAGACCCTGATTTCCTAAACTTTTCCATATTTGTTCTATTTACTCATCCCTTTCAATATTTTTGTTGTTCTTCACATAAAAGTATAGAAACTTATCCTGGAAAAAAATATTAATTCAGATATATTTTAGGCAGAATATAGCAGAGGAATTATTTTATGATTCTTATAAGGCACCCACTAATCCTTCCTTCCCTCTCTCCCTCTTTCTTTTTCCTCCTTTTCTTCTTTCCGTCTTTCTTTATCCCAAAATGCTAGTTAAATATTTTCTCTCTTTTAAAATACCTTAAAGACAGCTTCTTCATAATGAACTCTCGTGTATAAATACACACATTTCTTTTCCTGTTAAGAAGCAGTGAGGCAATAAAAATAGGCCCTTTTCGAAGATCCTTTAAAAAAAAATTGTGATAAGAACATTTAACGTGAGATCTACCCTCCTAACAGATTTCTACGTGTACGATATTGTTAACTGTAGAGATTATGTTGTACAGCAAATCTCTAGAAATTGTTGATCTTGCATTACTGAAATGTTGTACCTGTTGATTGACAACTAAAGAATCTTTTAAAGAAAGATTTCTTAAGCAATGGCTTACCCTACCTGTGGACTATAACCCTGGGTGTTATTGCTGTGTCGGCATTAAGTTTCATTAAGAAAGAAAATTTTAGACATTGTGGAAAATTAGTAATGAGGAAATGGTTTTGCCAGTCCACAAAAACTTAGAAGGACCAATTTTAGCCTGTTGCCTCCCACCATCACTCCTGGGGTTTTCATAATAAGAATAAAGGTGCTGTGGCTGGCTGCTATTCCAGTAATTGAAAACATATTTTTAAATGGATTATTTTATTAGTGGAATTTTTCTAGAAGACAGACTGTATACCAAAAATATCCTTGAGAATATAACCCTGAAGGATATTTCTGTCAAGTATGTTAAGGTATTTGTAGGAAAAATATGGCTTTGTAGAATGTTCATGTTTCCCGGATGGCTACAGATTTTCTTAAAAAGGTAGCAGTGATTTGCTAAAAAAGAAAACTGACTTTTAAAAAAATCAGGAGAAATAAGATGACTAATTTAGATGAGTGTGTTTGTTCTACCAGAGTCAATATTTCTATTTTCGTATATCCTTCTTTTCTTATAAAACTTCCTTTGGAACTATCTAGAAAGAACTTTCAGACATCCCTGAACAGTAGCCATTCAGCCACTGCTGGTCATATCACATATCTGGTGATGAAATTTTTGCTATATTTTTGGGGGTCCCATTCTGTTCTTGGATAGCTCTAGAAAATGTTTCACCCCTTTTGAGCTCTGATCTCAAGCCCAATAATTTTCAACTATTGGTCCTGGTTCTGCCTTCTCTACTGGACATCCTTTATGTATTTGGAGATGGCTGCCATGGGCTTCCAAGGGCTTCTGGTTAAATATCCTGAGCTCATTTATTTGTTCCTCTTGCAACAGCACTTTGAGGTCTTTCTCCATGCTGGTCACCTTCCTCTCGATTCTGATTTTCAATGTCCTACTTAAATGCTATGAACAGAGCTACTTAGAAAGCTGTGCAGTCATCTCAGAATAGAGTCAGACATGGACCTCCCTCATATGAGGTAGTTCCTGTGAGACTCCACATAATCTATTCTCTCTTTACTTCTGCAATCATTTTTTCTCCCACTCTCTTTTTTGCATCCTCCCCTCCAGCCATACTGGTTTCCTTACTGTTCCTCAAGTAAGACAAACACTTCTGACTTTAGTCCTTCGCCCTTGTTCCGTCTGCTTTGAACCCTCTTCCCTCAGAAGACAAATGGCATTCTCCCTCCTTGTGCTCAGATGCTGTTGCTGTCACCTCAGAGGGGCCTGTGCTGCCCCGATAAGATTGCTCCTTATCATGCTTTATTAGCCCTTGCTCCCAAACATCATGTTATCCTCTGCCTCTTTGTTTATTGTCGGCTATCAGTATTAGAGTATCATCTCTCTTAGAAAAGTCAAGGACTTTCTTACATTCACTAATGTCTCTTCAACACCCAGAAAAGGGCCTAGCATATAGTAGGAGCTTAATAAATATTTTTGAATGTATTAACTGATTTATTATCCACAAGCAGATTATCCGTAGGCAGAAGATAAGGTTTTTGTAGTATACATTTAATAGTGTATGTAGCCATACACTGAGGAATTCTCACTCATAACCAATAGCATTTGAGCTATCATATGTTAAAGAGCAACCTGTGTCCATGTATACACACATATACACACATCTACACACATATATTCATACACACATATATATACACATACATATATGTATGAATATACGTGTGTATCTCTGACCAAAGAGGTTGACATGTGATTCTGAGGCTTGTGTCCGAGCCCTCTAGATTATAGGAGCTGGAAATGACAAAAGTACGTGGAGTGAAGAAAAGTGAGCCAGCAGGACTGCTCACTGCGCGTGAATTTCCTAGGATACAGTTGTTCTTGAACAATCACAGTCAGTACATCAAAATAAGCGCTTTATTGAGTAGGGTAAAAGGAGTTGCTGGCAAGACTGTAAATTCTCTCCCAGAACAAATGATAACCGAGCCCAGGAGCCCTTTTGTTCTGGGGGGAGGGGGCATAAATTCCCCGAAAGTATCTGTCGCAGGGAATTGCTCCGCATTCATCATGTCCGCCTCCTGCATCATTCATGAATGTCATAAGAGTCTAAAGAATTGGCACTTCATAGTGAAGATGATTAAATAGCCATTATACTTGTCTTCTCTGCTGCGTAGTGCTGTTAAAGGAATCCCATTTAGGCTGTAGCATATCCCTTCCAATCCCTTCTCGTTTCTGCATCCCAAGGTCTCCGACATCAGAGGAAGAAGCAGTGTGCACCGTCAGCCTTATGCTTGTTGGGACTGGACAGTTCTGGTGGGCTAGCACTTTGGTTTGCTTATTCCCCCATAATGGAGACCTTGAGATTTGAAAAAAAAAAAATTCCACGAAACTCAAAGCATATAATTTTTCCAGGGAGTATGGAAATTGTGCTTTAGCTTAGATTCTACACGGACTGAGCTGTAACTTTTTTTTCAGATATTTTCCCTTCTCTTTGTTTTCATTTCCTTGTGGACTAAGAATAATGAATCTGAACAGAACTCCTTTATGTATGATTCATTATTTTATGTTTTCAAATATAAGGCTTCACATCTTTTTGTACCCAATAAAGCATATACATGCAGAGTAAATACTGATGTAACAGAGTATCTGACATGAAATTTTACTTCTGTCCTCTTCCCTGTACTCATTTCTTGTCACATATACATATTCTCATTCTCTCTCTCTCTCTCTCTCTCTCTCTCTCACACACACACACACACACACACACACATTGCTCCGAAGTGATTCTTACTACCCGAACGGTATCCTTAAGTGACAGAGTATAAACAAATGAATGAAAATTGATCAACTCGCATATATACAGAGTCTAAGTCAGTCACACTCATGGAAGTATAAGTGGAATAGTGATTACCAGAGGCTTCAGGGTATCTGGCATGGAACGGGAAGTGTTGGTCAAAGGGTAAAAAATTGCAGTTAGGAGGAATGTGTTTTTGAGATCTATTGTATAACATGGTGACTATAGTTAATAATAATGTATTGCATATTTCAAAATGGCTAAGAGTAAATTTTAAGTACTCACCATAGAAATAGGTATGTAAGACAATAGATATGTTAATTAGTTTGGCTTAATCATTCCACATTATATACATATATTGTAATGCTCTATAAACAATTATAATCTGTCAGATAAAAATTAAAAATAAAATAGAACAACAAACAAATTTTTCTTAAGCATCAACTTTAGAGACAACAGAAAGAATATAGAATGACATTGGACTATAATGAGGAGAGAAGAGTCCTCATTTGGTTCTGCCAGTCATCAACTGTGACCTAGGACAAATTCTGTAACCTCTCAGGGCCTCAGTATTTATGTTTGTAAATGAAGACACAAATAGTGACCCCAAAATTCTCTTTCCACTCTTACGGCCCATGGTTCTAAGTGTCCAGCATAGGACTCAGCCATCACAGGAAACAGAAAGAAGCCCATGACACCAGCCTCACCACCTGGGAAGAACTTTTACCTAGTCACGTCTTTGCAATGCCTAACCTCTCCTGGGAAACAAGCTCCAGCATAACATGGGTGCTGGGTCTGTAGAAGCATCTTTGAAAGGGAAAGATAGATAATTTTTAAAATAATGATGTGATCTGTGACTGTGATTTCCTCATAGTAAACTCTTAATGTCTTTATGCCACCGTTGTTTTTAGCCTTCTCTTGAAAGTTTGTGACTTTAGGAAGAGTGTTCTCATTAGAGTAAAACTTTGGACACATGTTAAGGGGTCAAGTTAAATGGGTAGATTATGGAAATTGGCCAGCACTGGTTTGACCAGTAAGAGGACCCCCTTAGAGAAAATGTGTTCATCTCTCACTAAAGAAGTCTTACCAGCCATGCTTTAGGGTCACCAGTGGCTTCAATGTAGGTAGACCCTTTGAGCTTTAATTTGTCCCCTGGAAGGAATCACTTCATTCCTCATGGTCCAGGCTTTCTCTAGAAGTGGGAGGGCCAACTGAAATGCCAGCCTTGGCACTTTGCCTTCTGCTGCTCTAGCCATGTGAGTCTGATTCATTCTTGCTGCTGGTTTAAGAGAGACTAAAAGAAGCAAAGCTCTTTTCTAAGTGTCTTGATCTGCACTGTGGCAGCCAGAGTCAGAGGAAATGGGGACAAGGGGATAGGGAATAAATCCTCGAGAGTGATGTGTATGTGATCTCGGGGAAGCAGACCCAGTGTGCGCGCAGAGCCTTCAGATACTAGGTCATTGCTTTGGAGAATCTTCTAGCTCCCAGTAAAACCTGCCACCTATGTGGCACAATGTGAAGCAAAAGCTGAGCCTGAGAGATAAGGAAAGACAGGATATATGGCTGGATAAAGAACTTTCAATTTCCTTTTCTTAGGAGATGGACAAGTATCACATCATTGAAAAAATAGCCACATCAAAAAACAGCTTCCAATCCAAGTGCTCATGGGCTATGTCGAAATCTTTTCACATGATTGACTTAATCAGAAGGCCTAATCTAACAGGGAGAAGCACTGTATTAATTTAAATATGGCAGGTGCTATCTAAGTTTACTGCAAGAGCTAAAGACCAATTATCTTGTATTTTTCCATAAAATTGCATTTTCTAAAAAGAGACTGGTGTGTCTGAATATATCCATCATAACAAATCTTCTAGCTTTGATGGAAGTGACTGCTGTTTATTTGCAGCATGTCATATCTGTACTGTTGAATCAATGCTAATGTTATCATATTAGAACTAAGACGAGGGCCTGGAAAATGAGTTTTTATAGATTTGCGGCGTGGCTTCGTGAATAAAAGTGTAAGGCTAGGGCCAGATGTAGAAAGTGCCTCACTCCAGGGCCTGATGGGCTTGAGGGCAATTTTTAAGTGTAGGAATTATGCAATTACCTCTCACAAGGTTCAGGGGGGAAAAAATCAATATGAAAATTGATATTTTCTGGGGAACAGGCACACTTTCAAGGGAGGAAGAGAGACTGAGGGGAGACAGAGAGATTGAGATGGAAGGTGCATTTAAAATATATGTAATTAGTCAGGAAAGATGAGAATCACCAAACATCAGCAAAGGGCAATTGTATTGCTTAAAATAACGAAGGAAGAATAATAGAAACTGTAAGCTGTGGCTTTGAAGAGGATAAAATATTTTAAAAATTAGGAGTTTATGTATTTAGAGAAAATCCATTTTAAAATGTAAACTGTAAACTAATTACCAATATATAATAATGCAATGATGCACTCCATTGATAAGAGGTGAAGAATAAAAATTTTTTCAATAAATAATGAAAAATGGCTTTGACAATCAGGAGTTGATTTTGATCCATTTTGATCTCCTATATGACTCTTGACTGTAGACTATCTTTGCTTTAAGAAGAGCAAAACCACTTGGCCTTATATTCCTGGAGATTTATTTTATTCAAAATAATGAAAATGCTATAGATATTAAGCACACTGAATTACAATATCCAATAGCCTTCTTTTCCCCCAAGTTATACTCACAGACAAAACAAACAACCTAAGGACTCAACAGGAGAGGAGCACTGAATTAAAGCCCATCATCTAATGGAATATTATGCAACCACTTAAAATGACAAATATAATATGACAATGTAGAGAGAGGTTCGAGTACAGTAATAGAAAAATAACTCAAGATTATGTAATCATTATGATTATAACAATATGCAGACGGCTTTTTCTGTAAATGAAGGCCAGAGAGAAAGCCAAATAGCTATATGTTCAATGGGTGCTATTTGGACACAACAATTTACATAATCTTTCAGATCTTCCAAATACCAAATAATAAGTGTGTGGAAAATAGCTGAGCAGAATCCGAGGGCAGTCGTGCAGTAGCCCAGTCTCACGTGGGGCTTAAAATCATGGTTCGACACAGTCACGGAGTTCTAACCAAACCCTTGAATCACTGTCCTACAGGAACACAAAATTGAATAAGCCCCAAATTAAACTTATCAGCTTCACACTCTAACCTGTGCTTCCTTTTCTGTTTACTATTTTGTTTGTCTAAATTTGAAAACTCTAAGTCAACCTCAGCCCCTCCTTTTTTTCTTCCCTGAATATTGAATGGATCACCAAGTCCTTTTATTGTTCGTGTCTTTGGTATCTACTTCTTTCTTTTATTTCACATGCTCAGTGACCCAGTCCCACCTCTCATCTCTCTCGTGTCTGGGCTGTTGCGATGGCTTTCCTCTAGATGCATATATATAAACACTTTCTCCTTTTCCCATTTTGTCCTCTGCAGCCAAAGTTACTTTTCTCAAACACAGTAAGTTTTCCCACTGATCAAAGTAGTCATTTTCTAACTATATAAACCCTAAATTTGTTCTTTAAAAATTTGATATGAAACTCTAATCTATTTATTAAGTTATAAATTATATGTTTTAGAAAGTTAAAAAAATATTTGGTGGAAATTATAGGTGTGATCCTTAAAGTATTTCTGTGACTAAAACGAACAAACAAAAAAACAATATAAGGAAAGAACTGGCTTGTCTACTAAGGTACTAGCTTGTCTAATAACATCCAAATATCTTAATATGACATTCAGTGCTCTCACTATTCTATTTTCCAAACTGTCTTTGCTATCCTTAGCTCTGTAGTCTCCACACTACCCACAAGAGATTATGCTGTGTGCCCCAAACACATTGTGCTTTTTCACATCTTTGCTCATGGCCTCCAAGTAGAATGTCCTCTCCTGCTTTAAAATCTGTCAAACACTCCTTCACCCTCAAGACTTGGTATAAGTAAGCACTTATCACATTGTATTATACATACAATATACTTCTTAATACTGAACAAGTGCTTTTTTTTACATTTACATAGAATTGCATTTTTTTTTTTTTTGAGGTAGGGTCTCACTCTGTAACCCGGGTTGGAGTGCAGTGGTGTCATCATAGCTCACTGCAACCTCTAACTCCTGGGCTCGAGTGATCTTCCTGCCTCAGCCTCCCAAGTAGCTGGGACTACAGGCACATGCCAAGTTGCCCGGCTATTTTCTATGTTTAGTAGAAACAGGGTCTCTCTCTTGCTCAGGCTGGTTTGGAACTCCGGAGCTCAAGTGATCCTCCTGCCTTGACCTCCCAGAGTGCTAGGATTACAGGCATGAGCCACTGTGTCTGGCTTCCATTTAATTTTTACTGATCGAATGGTCTATTTTTTCCCCCAAGAATAGATTATTTAGACTATAGTTACTGTTTCAGTAAATTTTGATGTCTGCTAAAGCAAGTCTTTTTTTATTCTTCTTTTTAAATTTCCTTGGCAAATCTTATACATTATTTTTCTCTATGAACTTAAAAAAATTGAGATTCTGTTTAGAATTGCCTTAAAGATTACATATTCATATTATCCCTATCCAGTAACATTATATTTATCTCTATATATATGGATATGTTTTATGTCCTTTAAAAAGTATAATTTCCTTTATAAAACTTTTCTTTATGTAGCTTTCTTGCTGAATTTATCTCAAGATATTTTATAAATTTTTGTAATTGTGTTTGATATTTCCCCTTTAATTTCAAGCTGCTGACTACTTTTTAAAAACAAACTATTAAGTTTTTTATTGAGGTAAAATTTACATAACAAAAATTACCCTTTTAACTATTTTTAAGTGTGCAGTTTAGTGGCATTAATGTTGTGCAACCCCCACCACTATCTACCCTCAGACTTTTTTCATCATCCCAAACTGAAAGTCTGTGCCTACCCCAGCTTTCCCACCAGCCCCCTTTAACCACTATTCTACTTTGTGTCTCTATGAATTTGCCTGTTTTAGATACCTTATATAAGTAGAATCATGTATTTGTCCTTTGTGTGTTGCTTATTTCTTAGCATAATGTCTTCAAGTTTTATCCACGGTGTAGCATGTATCAAAATTTCATTCTTCTTAAAGCTGAATAATATTCCATGGTATATACAGATAATCCCTATCTTAAGATGGTTAGACTTAAGATTTTTCAACTTTACGATGGTGCTAAAGCAAAACGCGTTCAGCAGAAACCATACTTTGAGTACTCATACAACTGCTTTTCATTTTTAATATTCAATAAATTACATGAGATATTCAACACTTTATTATAAAATAAGCCTTGTTTTAGATGATTTGCCCAACTGTAGGCTAATGTAAGTGGTCTGAACATGTTTAAGGTAAACTA
>CAUYSK010070690.1:0-23337 GCA_963575035.1 Avahi laniger
TGTGCAGCAAGGAAAATAAGGGAAAGAAAAATTTAAAAGGAACATCTTCTCAGATGTCCTGATTGTATTTATAGAAAATTCTAAGTAATTGTAAAAAATAAACTTGTCCAGAACTAAGTGAACTTAGCAAGGTCATAAAAAACATCAATATATAAAAATTCAAATATTTTAAAGACAAGTTCTAGTTTTCAAAGAACACTACAGTTCTAAAATCTAATCCATAAAAGGAAGAAGAAACCATAATACTGCCTCATATGATTATAGGTAGAAAAATTCTAATTAAAATGCCACCAAATGGACTATAGAAATGTGACAAAAATCAAAATCACAGTCTAAGAAATGTTTAAAATTAAAGAAATTAATAAGTACAAATAAATACATCAATAAATTTAGGGAGAAAAACAAAAAATTATAGCAACAGGGAACAAAATGGCCTTGGACAAAATTTAGTAGTCACTACCAAAGTAGACATCCTCCCTCTTCCCCACACGTATTGAAGGATATTTAACGTCAGCAAAGAGAATTTATCCCCAAATGAAGAGTCAATATTATAAGTGATTAAATTTTGAGAAATTTTCCATTAAATTTGGAGAAAAGGATACCTGCTATCACCATAATATTCAATTATGTTTTGAAGATTCTAGCTATTGCAATAAGTAAATAAAGTAATAAATACTGGAAAATAAAATTTTATTTGTAGATTATATCACTGATAATGTATAAATCTTAAAAGTATCTCATAAAAATAGAATGGACATTCAGACTCTATTCAATGTAAGGGAAAAAATTTGCATCAAAATAGTAAGCACGACATTAGTAAGCATACATAGTAAACATACATATCCAGAATGACATTCAAGTCAATTAAAAAAAAAACAGAACAAAAATATTGGAGAAAGCCAAGAATAGGAGTCAAAGTAAAGAAATGATTATTGGCCAAGAAATGTTTGGAAAATGCTCAACTGAAAATTTAGAAATATACATACATATGAAGACATACCTAAAGTAAAGCTAAAGGGATATTCAATTTATCAGTTAACAGGAGTCTAAGAGAACAATTTGGCAATATCTAGTAGTGTTGGAAGTATATATAACCTATGATTAGTAATATCTAACATAACTGAAAGTATATAATGTATGAGCAATTAATTGTATTTACATGTATATACAATTACATTTCAGTTTATATAAAACAGTGATCACAGACAAGGATATTTATTGAAATATTTGAAGTGGTAAAAATTTGTTAAATACTCATCAATAAGAGGTCGAAATACATTGTAGTATGTTCGTATTTTAAAAACTGAGCCAGCAATTAATTGCAGGGGAAGATATGACCAGCAGAGAAATACACCATGCATTTCCTTCCCCAACATAGCTAAGCATCTGCCATTGAATCTGAATATTCCATTATTATGGTCACTCCTTTTTGGTTATAGCAGTATTTCCAGTGTGGATTCACATCCCAAAGATATTAAATATTCTGAATGAGACTTCCTTAGTAAAGTTTATCATACACTAGGATAAACAAAGTTAAGCAAATTTTCTTTATTTAAGACTTTTAAGTCTTTTGATAACCTGATAATCATTTATTTTTTAAAAAGGGAATTAGTATTCAAAACTTCATAAGCCTGTGGACCACATAATATGTTTCAAGTACCACTAAGTACTACTGTTCCCAGAGACATTTTTGCAGATATGTTGGGTTAAGGAACTGATACATCAACAGTATTTTGCTTTATTTTATGTCCCCAAATACTCTGCTTTTTGTTTCACCTAATCATTGTCGTATAGAAAATTGATTTGCAAATGCTGGGCAATGATATAATCTATTAGATAGTACATAACTTATACAATGATGTATTATGGCTGTCTCGAAAGAAATATTTAACTTTTCCACAGAGAAACCTGTTGATTACCATATGAATGAAGTATTTCAGTTGTCTATTGCTGTGTAACAAACTGCTCCCAAATTTAGTGGCCTAAAGACAATATTTATTTTACTCATGAATCTGCAATTTGGGCAGGCTCATGGGGGAAGGCTTGTCTATGCTCCACTGGGCACCAGCTGGGATGCTCTGAAGGCTGAGGGTTAGAATCATCTGAATGCTCACACACTCACACACCCAGTGCTTGAAAGCTGGCTGTTACCTAGGAACTAAACTAGGGCTGTAGTCAGGACACCTTTACTTAGCTTTTCTGTGTGGTTACTTGACATCTTCACAGCATGGTGGCTGGGCTTCAAGGGTAAGCATCCCAAGTGGATCAGGCAGAAGCTGTATTGCTTTTTGTGACTCAGTCTTGGAAATCACATAGTGTCACTCGTGCCATAAACACAGGCCTGTCTACCCAGATTCAAAAGGACCATGATACTTACATCTTGATGAGGGAGGGTCAATACTACATTGCAAGGTGAATGTGTAGGATGGGATATATCGGTATGGTCATCTTTGGAAAGCACATTCTGCTACACCAAGTCAATGAATGTAGGATAACAGTGGTATAATAAGACATTGTATGCCACCTAATGGGTTACAAATTGAAATACAAAATATCTCCTATTAAGTAATCTTGCCAGAATATTTAACGTACACTTAATTGGCTGTCTACTCCTAACTTCCAGTTCATGGGAAAAAACTGGGGATGAAGGTGCACATTTAAAAACACTTTGGAAAAACAATGACAAAAATCCAGAATGTGACATTCTACAACTATCCTAAACTCTTAAAAAGTCAATGTTGGAAGAAAGTTGCCAGGGGGGTAGGTGTGGGGGATGGGTAGGGCTGTTCTTTTTTGAAAAGAAACTAACAATGCATAACCAAATGCAATTCATGAACTTATTTTAGTCCCTGAATTTTAAAAATTACCCATGACAATCATTCTTCACATAATTGAGAAAAAATGGACTGAATATTACAGATTATGGAATTATTGTTAATCTCCTTAGGCGTGAAGCTATATGGTAACTAAGTAGAAGGCAGCCTTTATTATTAGGAGAGGTAACATGTCGTGTCTACAATTTATACTCAAATATGACAGTAAAAATATGTAAATCTTACGTAGAAGCAAACCAAATATGACAATGTATATTAACAATTGCTGAATCAGAGAGAACATAGCAATGTTCATTGTACTATTCTTCTAACTCTTCTAAATGGACAGTGGTCTTTTGGTTGTTAGTTTCTAACTTACAATGAATTGTGGACAGAAAAAATAGACTGTGACAGATCTACTTTTTGGATTATGAAAAGAAAAAGCATTACAGCTCTCTGTAATTCTTCAAAAGCTTTCATAATCTTCACACTCATCAAATATAGAAAATTCTTTCTCACATTAATTTTCAGAGACAAATTCTGATTTAGAAGTGGAAGTTTACTGTATTTCATTAGACTTTATCTACACTTAATTATCCAAATTTAAGTAAGGAGTGAAAGGTAATGAATGTTTTTTACAAACTCCTTACATCCACAAAGGTATTCCTTTCACATGAATTTACTAACAGTATCACTAGTGATAAAAATGATAGTATTTATTGAGCATGTGCTGTGTGCCAAATACTCTTCTAAAGGTTTTATTTTTTATTAGCATTTCATCACAAAAATACTATTAGGAAGGTGCTATTATTACCATTTTAAAAACAAGGCAAAGAGAAATGCTTTGCCAAAAACCACACAGGCAGAGGTGGAATTATGAGAATTACAGCAAAGATGTACTATGGCTCTAGTTTCTCCTACATTCATTGTATTAACAGAATCATTTTTCTGTTAACAGTGCTATATAAAGTGTGGTCCGTGTGCTGACACTGGTCCACAAATTGTTTGCTTTTGGTCTGCAATGAGTTAAGATACAGATACTGAGAGCAAGTATTTAGAAACTTTACAGCAGTTTGAGAGCTAATTTATGTCAGTTAAATTCAATAATAAGAAATCGGGGCTTTTATTTTGTGTGTGTGTTTTTCTTTCCATTTCATTTTTCTGGTAATCCAATACCACTGCATTTTATAGAAGCAATGTTCAATGACAGTTTGCAGAAGCAAAGGTCCTGGATGGTTTGACATGCACTGCACCAATATCAATCTGCTGGTTTAACCAGGATTGAGTGATGCTACAGTTTTTCAATTCTTTAAATTAACATATAAAGCCATTTCCGTTCAATTATGAGCATGAGGCAAAAGGGATTGCCATGTTCCCTAAGAATTAAAAAATTTCTTAAATTATGAATTCCCTGCTGTTGTAAAAAGAATTTTCTAAAGGCCATCATATTATCTTTACATTACGCATAGGGTTTCCTCATGAATATGATTTCTCTGATGTAAAGTGAGTCGATCACTACGAATAAAGGCTTTCCCACATTCTTTACACTTATAGGGTTTCTCACCAGTATGAATTCTGTGATGTCGAGTAAGTTTTGAATTAACACTAAAGGCCTTCCCACATTCTTTACATTTATAGGGTTTCTCACCAGTATGAATTCTATGATGTCGAGTAAGTTGTGCATGAAAACGAAAGGACTTACCACATTCTTTACATTCATAGGGTTTCTCACCGGTATGGATTTTCCGATGTTGAACAAGGTACGAGCCATTACTAAAGGCCTTTCCACATTCATTACATTTATGGGGTTTTACACCAGTATGAATTTTCTGATGTTGACTAACATGTCCCTGTACCCTAAAGGTTTTTCCACAAATCTTGCATTCATAAGGCCTCTCACCAGTATGAATTCTTTGATGTTCAGTAAGCTGATAATGAAGTCTAAAGGCCTTCCCACATTCTTTACATTCATAAGGTCTCTCCCCAGCATGAATTGTCTGATGTACTCTAAGGTCTGTGGCTCGACTAAAGGCTTTCCCACATTCCTTACACTCATAGGGTTTTACGCCAGAATGTATTCTTTGATGTTCAGTAAGGTGATAGTGAAGTCTGAAGGCCTTCCCACATTCTTTACATTCATAGGGTCTCTCTCCAGCATGGATTGTCTGATGTACTCTCAGATCTCCCACTCGACAAAAGGCCTTTCCACATTCCACACATTTATAGGGTCTCTCACCAGTGTGAATTTTCAGATGTTGAGTAAGATATGACTGTTGTCTGAAGGCCTTCCTACATTCCTTACAATCATATGATTTCTCTCTAGTATGAATTTTCTGATGTAGAGGAAGAGATATTGGTTTTTGGATTATCATTTCACTAATGCATCCCATCTGATGTCCCTTTTGTCTCTCAAATTCATGTTTGTCCTGCAAATCACTTCTGAAAATGGTGTCCTCATGGATGTAAGGTTTACTTTCTTCCACTGTCTGCAACTGAGAGAAATATATTTCATAAACATCCTTTTCTGGAAATAAATTCTTGGTGACAGACTTGCCCTCCAAATCTGCAAAATAAAAAAAACAAAAAGCAAAAAGCAAACAAATGCTGTAATATATTTTCCTGTGGGATGTGAAGGTTGTACCTTATAGTAGAAATAAAAGATAAACTGAAATAACACACAGTAGAAGTAAACGGTTTAGAGCAGGAATCAACAAACCTTTTCTGTAAATGACCAGATGGTAAATATTTTAGGCCTTGTGAGGCATATATCTCTGTCACAATTACTTAGCTCTGCTGTGTTAGGGCACAAAGGCAGCCACAGAAAATATGCAATTGAATGAGCATGGCTGCTATAACATTTTATTTATGTATACTCGAATTGGAATTTCAAAAAATTTTTACATGACACAAAGTATTCTTCTACTTTTGATTTTTTCCAACCATTTAAAAATGTAAAAACAATTTTTCAACCATTTAAAAACGTAAAAACTCATGAGCCGTGCAAACACAGGCAGTGAGCTATTTGGCCCATGGGCTGTAGTTTGCTGGCTGTTGGCTTGGAGAACTCTAAATTATTATAATGAAATCTGAAAGAAGGTGAAAAGACATCAGAAAATGATGTGACTTTTAAAAAGGGTACAATAGGTGAGTAGGGGAATAGGTTAAATCAGTGGTCTTCCTATTTAGGATGGATTTAGGGAAGTTTCTTACATATACTGCTCCAAATCAAATATAGGCACCAACTCACACAAACTCAATCAGAATCTATAGGAACAAGTCTTAGATATGCAGATCATTGAGAATCTGTACCTAATTCTCTTCCCAAAAGTTTCTCTTTCTCCTTAGAATAAAATCCAAACATTACCAAATCCAAAAAGCACTTGTTTGTCTATAAGATCTGTGCAAGGTACTGTCCTTTTTGTACTCAATCTTCTACCATAAGGCACCCTTGCAGATCCTATAATATGCCACACCTCATCACCTGAGAATGGCCTTTCCTGGTCTTATCTAAGCTAGCCCTACTAACTCCCTAGCATTCTATCTCTTTACCCTACCTAATTTTCTTTACAACACATATCAACGCCTGATATTATCTGTTTACTTATTTACTACGTGCTTCCCCTACTATGACATCAACATCTCTATGACAATAGGAATGTATACTAATAGTACCTAGAATCTAGCACAGTGCCTGGCTTAGGTTAGGTAAATAGAAAATATTTGTTGGATTAAATAATTTTGGGCAATGGAGAAATGAATGTGAATCCAAATGTAAAAGAGGACCTGCAAATATAGGTAAGATGGTTGTCAAAGGGGAAGAAAGAAAGCAACTCTTCTTTGAAATGGGAGGGAAATACGAGAGCAGAGGAACAGGCAAATGGGGGTAAAGTTCCTTTGGTAGCTCACGTTGAGAGAATCTTAACGTTTCCCTGGTTTCAGCCCTTTCTCCATAGGCCTTGGGCCTTTGAAGGGAGCTTTCCAAACGACATCTCAGGATGTGCTTCTTCCCTGACCTAGTGGACCGTAACTTGCGATGGCATCCCCCTGCCTGATTTGCTGTCACTCACCTGGGTACCAGTTCCTTGTCCCTTCCCTCATTACCACCCAGGGCTCTCTCTCTTGCTCCAATAAAGTAATCACATCTGGCTTAGGAATGGCACATCCTGCTCATGAGAAAAAACATGACACGTTATAGAAAAAAAAAAAACCAAAACACACCCGAAACAAACATAACCTCAAAATGACTTAATTCAGACTTGGTTACATTTATAATAAACTGTAGGTCAAAACGGTACTTAATAAAGAAGAAAGCCCCTGAAGAATATTCACACTCAGATGGACTCACGATTACAGGACTAAAGAGACGAGGTAGGAGAGGGAAAAGGTTTGCTCTGCTTTCAAAGGCAGTGTCGAGAGGGGTTGCAAGCGCATACTCTGAAGCCCTGTGGCCTGGGTTAAAATCTGCCACCTACCAGCTGTGTGACTTTGAAAAGTCACTTACCCTCCATGTGTTGCTGCACTTCTATCAAATGCAAAATGGGACTAATATTATCTATGTCATAGGGTTATTGTGAGAATTAAATGAATTAATATATGCAAAGGCTTAAAAGGATGCCTAGTATATAGTATTATTTTGTTGTAGATGTTACTATTTTGCTAGGAGAAATCTAAGTTTCCGAAAATACTTCCAGGTTTTTCCTTAGACATTCCTTCAACGGAAAATGCCAAATTCACAGACCGTAACTTTCAACCACAAAGCAAGTTCAAGAGAATATGTCTCTTCTAGAACGAGGTGTGTTTGCTTGAATTTTAAATGAATATTTGTTAACCCAATCCACCACTATGTAACCCGTAGAGGCTCTTTTGATAGTCAAAGAAAACCAGAACCCTGAGACTAGCTGTTCTCTTGCAGGTAAGCCAGACATTAACACAGAGCAGCTGTAGGAATTCTGAGTTGCACTGAAAATGCTGCACTACTCAAAACCGAGAATCATTCAGAAAAACAGGCAGTCGCAGGCCAGAGGGAAGAGCGAAGGGATGGGGAAAGGGAAGGTGCACGTAACAATTTCCAGCCTAACAATGTCTGAACTATTTATTTAGAAACGGTGCAGAAATTCAGCTGGCTTCTTAAAACAGAGTTTGGAAATTCAACAGTGGAGAAAGCTGATATTCCAGAAAACAGCCTGTAGAGCGTTTGGGTAGATACCTCACCCAGTGAGACCAGGTTGCTGTAGTTCTCCAACATCACATCCTTATACAAGTCCCTCTGCACAGGGTCCAGGCACTCCCACTCCTCTCGGGAAAGGTCTATGGCCACATCCCTGAAAGCCAAGGACACCTGAAATGACAAACCTATGTATTATAAAAAAAAAAAAAAAAAAATTCATGTATTTTCAAGATGGAAAACGGCTTTGCAGGAAAGCAGAAAGTAAAGTGGGGTTCAAGCCTGCAACATGTATGGAAGAATAAGGAAACTAGTATTTAGATGCTTTTGATGCAAATTAAATGAAATGGCATAAATAAGCACACTGCCTATTATGTGCCTGCATTTTAAGTTCTGGGTAAATGTGAGTTCCATCATCCTCTCTTCAAGGAATATTTTTTAAAAAAGAATTTTTCCCCCAAAAGTACTCTAAAATTTCTATGGGATTTCACTGAAACTCAGGTTTCATACCACGCAAGATAACATCCATCTTGTGGATATATCAGACTAATCCTTTTATGCTTAGGCATTTAGGTGGGACAGAAGGTTTAAGGTCTTCCACAATCCTGGGGGCCTATTTTTATCCATCATTAGGGATCTGGAGGATATTCCTACCTAGTGCCCCCACTGTCCTTCAGGAACACTTGCCTTATTCCTAAGCTAGAAGACACTGATGCAGAATGATCCACAATGACACTGATGTCACTGGAGACCAGCACAACCTCCTCAACCACAAAACTGAATTTTGTCCTATTGTTCACCCCTCAGGGATCCCCTGGCTAGATCCCTGGAAACTCCAGACAGAGGCCCCAACCACACTCCAACCTGGTCCTCTAAGCCTCTCAATGCCTGAGATCTCACCTCTTCTTCTGGGACTGACATGGAAGAAAGCGTTTGAGTCATCTGGGATACAAAACACTCAACACTAATTTCCATCCCATTACCCTCAAAGCTCAGGTCTGTGGAGTCTAATGGGACTACCATCTCTGTACCACAGGATCATGACTCTGATGATGGAAGCTCAAATATTTCCCTTGAAGTACTTCATCTTTTACTGCTTGATCAATGCTCCTGAGAGAAGATGCGGCAGATAGATGAAAAATGAATAGGTCAACGCAGGTAAGAGAAAAGAGGGGCAAATGTGGAGGACACTAGGCTGTTTGGCAGCATCCTTCACTGTGATTGGAGTAACTGGAAAGCCGGTTCACCAACAGGGTTGTCTTAGGAAGGAGGGATCAGGATAATAAAAATGATCCCATGAATTTTAAAACACAGTATTTCAAATAATAAAATTACAAACTTACATGGGCCATGGTTTTAGAACAGTATGAACTTGTCAGTTCTCCTTGGGCTTCCTCAATCGGAGAAGCATAGAGTCCAGAGAAGCCAGGGCTGGGGGAGGAACAAGTGACTTTGAGACCAGGTGTGTCTCAGAATTCCCAAAATGACTTAAGTTACTATGATCCTGTTTTTAGTTCATTTCTACTTACAACCCCATACAAGTTGGGGGAGACAACAGGGAGTCTGGATAAAGCCAAGCCCTTCCTATACCATGGGGAACCACCTGAGCAAGCGCAGATACAGAGCAGAGGCCTCCTGCAGGGAGCCAGACCAGGCACTCCAGCAGACAGGTTTCTGGACCACCCCAGCTCCTGATGATGCTGATCTATGGCTGAGACTAAATTGTCAGCTCCTACCCTGAGCAGATCCTCTTCCGTCCATGCCCACTTTAGGGCTGAGAAGTGGCTGCCCCCTCCAACCTGAACATCATTCATGGCTTAGGAATATGCCCACACTCTGCAGACACGAAGGCAGAAAACAGCAGGCAGCCTTTCCCACCGCAAAACCGCGCTTGCCAGAACCATAGCTCCCAGAATCCTCTGTTTCCAGCCAACCTCTATTTCCTAATCAGGATCATCTAAACTCTTTCCCGCATGAAGTCACTGACCACCCCAGTATCTGAATATCAAGGCTGGGAGGTGCGAATTTATGTCCATGGTTGCCCATGACAACAAAAATAAATATTTTTAGGATATTCCACATGAAGATCCCTTTATTATGTTAACATTTAATCATGCGATGTAGTTATCTCCATTCAACAGATGAGGTAATGGAGGCTCAGAATAAAGTTCCTTGTCCCGATTCACAGGTACCAAGAGTCAGAGCTGTGTTTTGAAACCACATTTCTCTAAATATAAAGCGAATTCTCTTTCAACTTGGGCATTTGCCTCTGAAGCCCAGGATTTCTTTGAGTGAAACCCGAGCATGGGTAATTCACTAAAAATAGCAAGAGAGAGTCTCTGTGTCCTTTCAATGGTCAATTAGTGCAATTTCTATTTTGCAGGAAGAAAAGCACACGCACATGGGTGCATACGCACATGCGTGCATGCGTGCGCACGCGCACACACACACATACGCACAGGAAAAATTTTGCTGAAATATACCTCCCCAAAATATTAACAGTGACACTGGGGCTATTTTACCTTTCTTCCTTATAAGTCCCTTATGTAATGTAACTGAATAACTGAATTGTTTATAAAAAGTGAGCATTAATTCCATAATCAGAAGTATACAATAAATCTAAACCCAATTATAAAATAAAATTTTTTAACATATTAGAAAGCAAATTGGTTTGATGTGTGTGGAGATAGCAAGGAAATCATTATAAATAATGCCTACCATTATAAATAATGCCTACCAGTTCTTTAACATGAATTCTTCTTCAATTCGACAAGGCCTTTTCACTATTAAGATTCTTCTCTGAACACAAGTCAGATGAGCAGCATCTGCAGTCTGAGTAAGAAACAAAATTTGTGCAAAGCAGACAGAACAGTGTTTGGTTCTCCTCTATTCCCTCAAGTATCATTTTGGATCTAATCCTTGCTAAATGTATTTAAATTCCAATGTTAAGGCCGGGCGCGGTGGCTCACGCCTGTAATCCTAGCTCTCTGGGAAGCCGAGGTGCGCGGATTGTTTGAGCTCAGGAGTTCGAAACCAGCCTGAGAAAGAGCGAGACCCTGTCTCTACTAAAAATAGAAAGAAATTAATCAGACAACTGAAAACATATAGAAAAAATTAGCCGGGCATGGTGGCGCATGCCTGTAGTCCCAGCTACCCGGGAGGCTGAGGCAGAAGGATCGCTTGAGCCCAGGAGTTTGAAGTTGCTGTGAGCTAGGCTGATGCCACGGCACTCACTCTAGCCCGGGCAAAAGAGTGAGACTCGGTCTCAAAAAAAAAAAATAAATAAATAAAAGTAGTAAGAACAAAATGCATTTTACGAACAAAGAGGAAACAAAAATTCACCTGGATGTGGACTTTCAGACGTGCTACACGATTTTTTCCTCCTCTTCAGGATCGATCCTTCTTTTGATGAATGGCAGGATTGGGGAAGAAGAAATGATGAGACAGCAGGCCTTTCTTACAGCAAAGGGCGACCTAGAGAATCCCCGCCAGGGCCTCTTCTGCCCTGACGTCACACACATAACCAGATGTGGGACGGAGGCTGGAATGTGTCCCTGAATTCACAGCAGATTTCTAGGATCTGGGAATAATGCGGCTCTGAAAAATGTGACTGCCACTCAGCGGCTCCAAGTGGGGACCCTTCCATCATGTCGTTCCAGGATTCTGTTTCAGGGACATTTCTACTCGAAAGGCCAATCTCAAACAGGTCTGTGCCTTCTTGCGGGGAACCTCCATTCTAGAGCTCAGTATTTTACTTGCCCCTTGGGGACACCGCTTTGTGCAGATATCGGGGGCCGTAAGGGGAGAGGGTCAGTGACACATACCAAAGACCCAGGCACGAGTCTTAGCCTCACACCCGCACACACCGTCACAAAGCCCCAACCTGGCCCTGACAGGCGCACAGTCGCGCGCGTACACACACATGCACAGTCTGTCACACTTGGTCACCCAATCCCCCTCCTCTGCTCCTCACGCACTTACAGGCCTGAGGCTCCCTCCAGGCTCGATACGCCATGTCCGCGCCCGGGTGCTCCTCACTTTGGGCGGCAGCCTCATTCCCAACGCTACCCCCACGAGTCCCGCTCCCTCTCACCTGGATCCGACTTCTCACTTGGCTGCAACTAACTCGCCCCGCGTGGCTGAACCAGCGAGAACGCACCGGAAGAGGCCCTGGGGTCCAGGCTGACTCTGCCCGTGGGGCTTCTGGGAAATGTAGTCCATTCCCCGCCTCTCGTTCGCTAGGGCGCAGGCGCGCGCATCTCGCGGCTCCAGCCCACAGCCCAGGAACTGGCGCGGAAACGAGGAAGGGAACCTACACCCCGCGAGCTGTCTGGGCTAGTCAAACGTCGCCAGGCAGCCTGAAGTGCCCAACCTTCAAGTCCATCCGCGGGCGCGACCCTGAGCTGAGTGCGTGAGCCGTCGGGCGCCATCTCCGCAAGGCGGAATTTGGTCTGTTTCTTTCTTTGAGGGAGTCTCAGCGCTTGGTGTACAAAAGGGGCTCAATATGTGTATTTTAAATTAGGTGTACCTGGCTGTTCGAGCGTGGGTGTCACTGTGAGGGTTGCGGGACTGACTGAGCCTCGCTGAAAAGCCAAATAAATGGTTTTTAACTGGTAGGAAACGGGGGTGGGGAGACGCCCGGGGGCTTTACTCCGTGGCGAAGGGCTGCTGTTTCACGTTCATTCCATCCCGTTCCCTGAATTTCTGAAGCCACTCGGTTCGAATTCTTTGCTTCTCTCTCGGGCTGCTACCCAAGCCGTGTCCCTCACCCACTCATCTGTCAGGAGAGCAGAAGGGACCTAGAGGATCTGATTCAAGGCCCAGATTCTCCAAAGGAGTTAAACTTCTAAAAAGAAATTAAATCTTCCCCATGGAATGGGAGGTCAAAAAGAAAAAAAAAAAAATTAAATGGATTGAATTTTATCTATTTATTGAATAAACCAATCCTGGGTAAAGAGAAAAGAACACTAAGTTTTGGGTCAGGGGGACTGGGGATGGGGGAGAAGCCCCAGCCCGAGTGGTGTGGGGGGAGGAAAGGGAGGGGTCATTTGTAAAACTCATGCTCTTGCTCATCCTTCTTGATGACGGTCTTGTATGCTTTCTCGAAGTCCTTGGCCAGGACAATGTAGCGGTTCTCGCGGACGGCCAACATCCCACTCTGTTGAAGGATTAGTTAAAATCTATTTACTGTACTCCCCACCCCTAGTGATGGTGGAGGAAGAAAAAGATGGAGCCCAAGACCCCGGAGGCAATAGGAGACAAAAGGATTGCAGCAGAGTGGTCTCAGAGAAGAAGAAGAAGGGTTCTGACCACCCACCCCTGCCCAGATACAGAGAGAAACCATCCCTCACCTCCTGACAGATGGAGTTGATATCAGCACCTGAAATCTTATCTGGCCGGGCCACATCTGCAGCAAGTGAGTTAAGGAAACCATTCCCTGCCCGATGGGGTGAATGCCTGGAGCCAGAAGACATCCTTGGCCATCTCTGTCACCACCCTCCTCCCTGGACCTTGGTCCCCATCTGTACAATTTGGGCTGTGGTGTCGGCAGAGGTGGAGGTGAAGATCCAATCCCCATTCCCAACTGTGGTCCCTCCATCACTTGGGAACAGGATACAATCTTCCAAGTCAACCTCCTCAGAGAGGTTCATCTTGCTGGTGATAGTGGAAAAAATCAACCTTTTCTGGCGACGATCAGGAAGGGGAAATTCAATTTTACGGTCGAGGCGTCCTGGCCGCAGCAGGGCTGGATCCAGCGTGTCTGCTCTATTTGTGGCCATGATCACCTGGCAGTGGGGGCAGGCCAGCTCAGACTTCTGTCCCCCCTACTCCACCTCCTCCTCTTGTCCTGATGTCCACCCCTCACATGCCAGCCCCCACCTTTCCCTGATTCCTAGACTCCACCTCCCCTTGCCCATCCAGAACCCCGAACCTTGACATTGACGTTCTGGTCAAATCCATCCATTTGATTCAGCAGCTCCAGCAGGATTCTCTGAACCTCCCTGTCGGCTGGAGAATGCGCAGCACAGTCAGTCCAAGGCATCCCGTGTGACAAGCCTGCCCAAGACCCCAGGCCCTGTTTGGGCGTCACTCACCTCCTGTCTGGGCATCAAATCTCTTGGTGGCGATGGCATCAATCTCGTCGATGAAGATGATGGCGGGGGCATTCTCCTTGGCCAGGCGGAACACATCCCGGACCATGCGGGGACCCTCACCCAGGTATTTCTGTACAAACTCCGAGCCCACGACCCGGATAAATGCAGCTGATGGCAAGATGACAAGGGTTAGATGGAAATGAGCCTCCTGGGGGGCCCGTTCTGCTTTAACTGAAACTGGGAATTCCCTGAAAACATCCTTTTCCTTGGATACCCACTCCTTGTGGCTGTGTCCCAGATCCAGCCCTAAGGACCAGCCTGTGTGTGCCCTACAGTGACTCAGCACCACAAATCAATGAACCCTGCTCACAGATGTGCCATTTTTTGGCCCAACATTTAAAAATCAGGATACTAAATACTAAAAAAAAAACAAAAACCAAAACACTGGATTTCCAGAATGCTTCCAATATTAGTAACAGATATACTGCCCAGATAACTAACACATCACACTGCCTTGCCAAGAGCTCTGAATTCCTGTTTGCTGTATGGACTGCTTTGTATACCTGAAACGGTCAGGGACCACGGGCACATCTTCTGATATAATTGACAACTGGCAATGCAGCCGAAGACAGGTTTGTTCTGGGCCCAGCCTTTGGACTTGTTTCTTAAAGTTTAATTTAGTTCTTAATGACTGAATGCAGCTTTGCGCTGTGCAGAGCACACCCCCAGGATTCTCCTTCCAGCCACCGTGGAGAACAGAGACACAGTCCACGCACATAGGCCAGGGGGTTCATGTCATAAACTAAGGGTTGTGCAAGGCTGCAGCTCTGCCCTCTTCACTCCCTAAGATCCAGACTTTACACCTGGCGCAAAGTGTCCCTCTTTCCCAGTCCCTGCATCACCTGGGGGCCCACTCAGCATCCGAACCTCAAGGTTTCTGACCTTTCTGCCCTAAACACATCCCGACCACCTTGCTTTGGCCACATAATTTACCTAGCTGCTCTGCAGGCATCCGACCAGTTCCATGTGAAACTCCCATCTCTGGAATTGCCTTATATATATATTTTCTTTTTTTTAAAGAAAACGATTTTGACTGGCCAACCCCAATGGAATTGCCTTATCTGACCCCGGCTTGTCTGTTGGCCTTTCCTACTCGATTGCTACAGTCCCCGTCCTCCCCCCTCCTCCCCGGTCCTCCCAAGCTCTCATCCCCCTCTGGGCTCTGATACTTCTTCCACCTGCCCCGGATAGGCTCCTGCTTCAGTTATTCTTACCAAACTGCACGAATTGCCACCATGACAAAGAGACGAACTCCCATCTCAGCTTGGGCTTCCTCCACGGTCAGATAACTCAACCCCAGTGAGCAGCTTTTCCGGCTGCTCCAACCCTACTCCACCCTCTCTCCTCCCTCTCTCTGCCAGTGACAAACCACCCTGATTTGCTCAGAAGCAAGAGTCCCTCAGTTGCTGTTCCTACTCAGCCAAGCTTGTCTGTCTTCACTGGACTGGAACTCTGGGCAGAACAAGGACACTAGTAGAAAAACTAGTGAAACTGGAAGGAGGCCCACACTTTAGTTCGTGGTACTGCACCACTGTACATTTCCTGGTTTTCATAACTGTACTGTGGTTATATGAGATAATGACATGAGGGAATCTGGGTGAAGGGTACACAGGGACTCTCTGAAATAATCTTCTCTTAAATTATTTTCAGAAAAAATTTAAATACAGTTTTTAAAAACTAAATAAGAAAACAGTGACTGGCAGGTTTCCTGGATCCTAAACACAACACCAAGCTTTATGGCCTCTTTCTTTCTTCAATGGTCCGTCATTCTCTTGCCAAGACTCTCAAACTTTTTTTTTTTTTGATGCACACATAGAGCAAAACCCTGCCCCTTAATCACTGAGGACAAGGAATCAACAGAGTGGGTAAGAGCTTGAGGTTTGGGGTCAAACAGTTTGGGATTAAATCCTGGCACAACTGCTTGCAAGCTGGTGACCTTGAGCAAGTTACTTACCCATGTATCCTTTTGTGTGAAATAGAGACAACAAAGGTACTTATTTTACTGGAGGGTTCTGGCAATTAAATACGTATTAATTAATTATTAATTAAAAATTAATACATGCCTCAATGCTGAGAGCTGCTCCTGTTACATATCATACATGGTATCTATTACTCCTACCACACAAACTCTTGCACGGGGACTGCTAGACACCATGGAGAAAAACGAGAACAGGGCAGATCGGCACCGCCACGAATCCCCACCTCCAACCTCGCCTGGGACCTCAACACTGTCTGGGAAGGATCTTACATCTCTCTCGGAAGACCTTTCTGTTGTCCTTCAGCACCTCACCTTGTCCCCTCTTCACTGTCAGATGACCTCACCTATGTCACCCCGAAGAGATGAGAGGACCCTCGAGTGGTCGGAGCTCCGGAGAGGGGGTGAGAGGCTCACCTGTCGTGTGATGTGCCACAGCCTTTGCCAGCATGGTCTTCCCGCAGCCGGGTGGGCCGTACATGAGGACGCCTCGGGGAGGATCGATGCCGATCTGAAACCCAGAGGGGGAAAGGAGGATGAGCCAGGGCTCTGTCACCAACCCCAGACCCAGCAGGGCCTCTCCTTTCCCTGCCACGCCAACTGCCTCACCTGCTTGTAGAGCTCGAAGTGCGTAAGTGGGAGCTCCACAGCCTCCCGCACCTCCTGCTTCTGGATGTCCATGCCCCCGATGTCCGCGTACATCACGTCTGGCTTCTGGTCTGGTGGGAGAGCAGAGCTGGGGCTCCCAGCCTGGCCCACGGGGTCCCCTTGGGCCTCCCTGGCCCCGGGCTGCCCCCCTCACCTGAGGTGAGCATCATGATGCTGCTGTCGGCCTCGGGTGGCAGCACGTCCACCAGGGCATTGCTGTGCTTGTGGAGGGCCACCGAGGCGTTGGGCTTGAGCAGCTCCCGATCAATGGTGCTCAGGATGCGCACGTAATAGTTGGAGCCTTTGGGCAGGAGGCAGCAAGGGAGGGGGAAATGAGAAGCAACAGGGGCTCAAAACCATCCCTTCCTCCTTCCCCCAACCTCAGTTGCACCCTCCAGGCCACCAATATCTCTCACTCAGACCCTGAGGGGCTGCTCTCGGTCTCCAGTCTTGCCTCCTCCAATCTGTCCCCACATTTGCACTAGCGACTTCCTTGTCTATAGCCCGGACTCGCTTTTTGCTCCAGGCCTGGGTGAACAGCATGCCTCCTCTGATGTCCCTGGGTATCTCTCGCTCGCTGTGCCCCAATGTGATCTTGGTATATTTCCCCCAGTAGTGCTCCTGGATCTCAGTCCCAAGCAGACCCACTGTCTGCCAGTTCCCAGCCAGAGTCCTGAGCCTCATCCTGGACCTTTCTCCACTTCCCTCCACAGCCCATCGGTCACCACAACTTTCCACCCAGCCTCCCGAGTGCCTCTCCAACCAGTCCCTCCTCTCCTCCCCACAGCCCCTGCCCTGATTCAGCCCCGTCCTCTCCCATCTGAGTCCCTGCGCATCACTGCCCTGGTCACCCGGCCTCCACTCTCCTCTCTCCAGCCTGCCTCCTACATGTATACTAGTGATGCACATCTCTTTCCAGGCTCGATCTCTCTCCTGACCCTCAAAGCTGGCTGTCCCGCAGCCTCCTGGACACCTCCCCATGACGCCTTGGACTGCCCTCACTGCCTCCCTCGAAACCTACTCCTCCACACCTGTTGCCACCTCAGAGAGAGCCCTACAGGTCAAAGATACAGGCTTCGTAGAGGCAGAGACAGACAAGCATTCACAATGTAAAATATATTTCTACTTTTGGATCTGTCAAAATTCTCTGAAGAACACAATTATACTGTCCTGCCTTGTTTGCTGCTGTTTAAGACCCTAGCGCGTGACAAGAAACAGTTAAGTGGAGAGATGAATGAATGAGGTGTTCCTCCCATCCCCCGCACCCCCACACCTGTGGTAGAGCCCACAATGGCTGTATTCTGATCCACAGCCTCCAGAAATTGTCCGATGACCAGTGGGATGCTCTGGATTCGCTTCACCTCCTCCTGGGCATGAAGGAATTCCTTCTTCAAGTTCTTTTGTTCATCCTTGATGTACTCCTCCTGCACCTCTAGGAACTCCAGCTCTTGCTGCAGTTTCTGTGAGCAGAGAGTGCACAGGAGGGGGGATGGTTCCAGGCCTTGCTGAGCCAGAGAGTGGTGGAAAGTGGGGGAAATATGAGATGCTGGGGCCTGTGCAGGATCTGGGTTGGGAGTTGAATGTACCTTGTAGCGGCTGTACAGGTCCTCCAGGTCCTCAGGCTCAGGACCCAGGAAGGACAGGCCAGTCTGGGGCCGGGACACAGACAATGCTGGTATCTCATCCTAGACCAAAGGGGAAAACTCAGGTTAGATCTAGAGGGTCTCCTCATGAAAGCATCCTGAGTCCTCTCCCCACTTTACCGTGAAGTCACTGAGCCCCTGACAGTCTCCTGGCATAATTCAGACCCTCAAAATAGATCCTGAAAACCTCCCAGCCCCCTAAATAGGCTTCAGTTGTCACCCAACCCCCTAAACAGGCCCCTCTGTCAACTTGCCCCCAAACAGATCTTTTCCAATCATTTGTCAATCATAGCATGTTCCCAGCATCACCCAAATCCCAACAAGGGTCTAAATGTCACATCAATTTCTTACCAGACCCCAGTGGTCCCCACCCCCCCTCAGCAGGTTCCTATTGTCGTCAGATGATTCTCCTAGATAGGCTGTTAAAGTCACTGCACCTTCAAAGAGTCCTGGCATTCCCCAGTTTCCCCCCAAATATCCCTCATGTCACAGGCTCCCAACTCACATTAGGCCCAAACATCACTCAGCCAAGCCACAGATAATACTTAGCCACCGCCTCAAATCCCCAAACCAAGCCCCCAACATGTGTCAGTCCCCCAGCCTAGACCCCGACATCACTCGGCCTCATGGCTGGGTCCCATACATCACTCACCACCCGACCCAATCCCAACCCTACCGCGCCACTTATGTCACTAACCACTCCCTGCCAGGCCTCGGAATTAGTCAGTCTCAAAGACACACTAATGTACTCACACCCCCAGGCCCCTTTCTGAGCCCTACCGCCTTCCTAACATCACTCGGCCTCCCAGACAGGCCTCTGGACAGCACAAAGATCTCCAGTGAGACCTCTGAAATCGCCTGGGCTGGGATCCTCGAAGCCTTTCTGCCTCAACTCAAGTACTCTCTCCCCACTAGCCTGGCCCGGACTAAAAAGCCGAAGTCCCCACTGCACCTGAGCCTTCTCCACCAAGATGCCTATTTCCTCCATAGTGACCAAGCCTGCCTCTGTGTGGCCCGGCCTGATCAGTCGCCGCTTCCGCTGACGCCACCGGAAGTCCATGGCCTAATGGAACTCTGGGAATCGTAGTTCAAGATATCGCTGAGACAAGACTGGATGAGCCGGATAGGATGAAGGGTTCCCCCTGGGCTCCGCCCCCAAGTTACGCACATGCGCCGTCCGTACCCGCGGAAGCACGGGCGAGCTCGGAGCAGTGCGCGTGCGCTACGCGCTACGGCGCCATGTCGTGAGCGATCAGAGGACACCGGCTTTCTGTCCAGGAGGTGGCGCCCCCGGATTGCTCTTTCAACTGAGGAAATTGTCAAGAGATCTGTCAGGGAGAGTCTGGTGGGCAGAGGTTCTTCTCTCTCATTAAGTGGCCGGGCTGGAGGGGCCTTGGGGCCAAGCTCCGTAAAAGCGATCTTTTAGGGAGTCTTCAAGTCGGGCTGACCCCAGAATTGTTACCCACGCGAAGATGGGAAGGCCCAAGCTGCCGCTGAGGATGACATTTCATACCAGACTCCACCACAGAAGCGAGGAGACCCAAGGCAGCGAATCAAGTAGAACCCATGCTTCAGGGCTGGAGAAAATGAGGCAGCGGGTGCGCAAGAGCGAGTTCACACAGGCGACCCGCAGACCTGTTCCAGATCCTATGCTTAAGCTTCGCAAGCACCATGTCATCGAATCGTAACAGGTATTATGTTTCCTCTTTTACGGAGAAGGAAACGGGCTCAGAGCCTTGAAGTCACTTGTCACAGTCACAATGTGCCAGAGGAACAAAGTGCGGATTGGGACCCAGATCTGTCTGTCCCCAAAGCCTGTGCTCCTGGCCTCAGGGAAACACTGACACCCTCCGCACCAGCTACAATTTTTGTTCAGGAAATGTTTTACTTATGAAGTATAAATACATAGAATGGCAAAAATCATTACAAATGATTTTTTGCACAAAAAAATTTACACGAAGTGAACATGCCCATACAGCCAGTACCCTGATCGAGAAACCAAACATTAGCAGCCCCCCAGGGTCCCCGTGTGCTTCCTTTCCTTCATCCCCTCTAAAGGGTGTATCACTCACCTGGCTTCTAACAACATGAATTGCTTTTGTTTGTTTTGAACCCTTTCTCACTTGACCCACACAATGGGCACTGTGTGTTTGGCTTTTTTAAGGTAACATTATGTTTCTGAGATTCACACATGTCGTTTGTAAAAATAGTTCTCTCATTTTCATTCTGAATGATTTGCATTGTGTGAATATACCTCAGACTCGATATTTTCCAGTTTGGGGCTGTCGTGGTGCTATGAATATTCTAGTACATTTCTTTGGGCAAACATATATATTCACTTCTTAAAACATACTCAAGAGTGGAATCGTTAGTCATAGGGCAGGTATGTGTTTAGCTTTAATAGACACTGTCAAACTGTATTAACTTAGGCCGGGCACGGTGGCTCACACCTGTAATCCTAGCACTCTGGGAGGCCGAGGCGGGCGGATTGTTTGAGCTCAGGAGTTCGAGACCAGCCTGAGCAAGAGCGAGACCCTGTCTCTGCCAAAAATAGAAAAAAAGATCTGGATAACTAAAAATATATATATATATAGAGAGAGAAAATTAGCCAGGCATGGTGGTGTGTGCCTGTAGTCCCAGCTACTCGGGAGGCTGAGGCAGGAGGATTGCTTGAGCCCAGGAGTTTGAGGTTGCTGTGAGCTAGGCTGACGCTACGGCACTCTAGCCCGGGCAACAGAGCCAGACTCTGTCTCAAAAAAAAGAAAAAAAAATTAAAATTAAAAAAACCCAAAAAACTAAAAAGTATAATCTATCATGTGATACAGAAGAAAAATTATATGATCCTTTTAATTTGACAAGGAGAAGCATTTGGAAATATCCAGCATCCATTTATGATAAAAACTCTCAGCAAACTAGAAATAGATGGGAATTGCCTCAACCTGATAAAACAGCATCTACCAAAAAACTACAACTAATATCATACTTAATGGTGAAAGACTGAATGTTTTCCTAATCAGGAATAAGGAAATGATATTCACTCTCACCACTCTTATTCAACATTGTACTGGAAGTTCTAGCCAGCTCAGTAAGGCAAGACCAAGATATAAAAATTATACTGATTGGAAAGGAATAAAACTGTCCGTATTCAGGTGACATGAATATCCACATAGAAATTCCCAAGGAATCTACCAAAAAAAAAAAATTGCTAGAACAAATCAGCGAGTTCAGGGTAAGGTTGCAAAATACAAGACCAACACACAAAAATCAAATGCATTTCTATACACTAACAATGAAAGTGGAGAATCTGAAATTTAAAACACAATATCATTTTGTGTGATTAGGAGGGAGTATGAGAAGGACTTGGGATGCTGGAATGTTCTCTTTATAGATTTGACCTAGGCGAAGGTTATAAAGATGTGTTCGTTTTGAAATAATGTTAATATAATGAGCTGTATACATTATGGTTTATGTACTTGATTTATTTCACGATTTGTGTACTTATTCACATGTGTATTTTATTTCATAAAATGTTTTTAAAATATTCCTATGAATCACATCAGAATGGATCCCCATAAGGAGGCAATAGGCATGGAAAATGAGTATAAAAGAAAATAAATAGGTAGGCAGGTGGGTGGGTGGATATACAGGCAGCTAGATAAGCATTAATAGATGAGACAATGGGGTCTGTGCTAGCAACAGCTCTAGAATTTTGTACTAATATGGACACTAAGTAAGACCAACATTTAAATTTCAGTTCAATTTAATTAAAAATTCAGTTCAGGCCGGGCGCGGTGGCTCACGCCTGTAATCCTAGCACTCTGGGAGGCCAAGGCGGGCAGATCGTTCTGAGCTCAGGAGATCGAGACCAGCCTGAGCAAGAGCGAGACCCCGTCTCTACCAAAAAATAGAAAGAAATTAATTGGACAGCTAAAAATACATATAGAAAAAAATTAGCCGGGCATGGTAGCGCATGCCTGTAGTCCCAGCTACTTGGGAGGCTGAGACAGTAGGATCGCTTGAGCCCAGGAGTTTGAGGTTGCTGTAAGCTAGGCTGATGCCATGGCACTCATCCCAAGCAAGCAAGTGAGACTCTGTCTCAAAAAAAAAAAAAAATTCAGTTCATCCATCACATTAGTCCCATTTCAAGTGTTCAACAGCCACATGTAGCTGTCGCTTACCACACTGGACAGTGCAAATGTAGAAAAGTTTCATCATCACACAAAAGTTGTATTAGACAGCACAGGCGGGCACGGATGAGATCTCCTGGAGAAAAAACCATGCTCTGAGAAAGCAGAGAGGGAGAGTCTAAAAACCCCGATGTTAAAGGAGTTATTGCAGGAAACAGACCAAAGTCACACAAGATCCAGAAGAAGGTGATATTATGGAAGCCAAGGCATCCAATAATTTCAAAGAGGAAGTGTTAATCTTTTTTTTTTTTTTTTGAGAAAGAATCTCACTCTGTTGCCCAGGCTAGGGTGCCGTGGGGTCAGCCTAGCTCACAGCAACCTCAAACCCCTGGGCTCAAGCGATCCTCCTGCCTCAGCCTCCCGAGTAGCTGAAACTACAGGCATGCGCCACCATGCCCAGCTAATTTTTTCTATATATTTTTAGCTGTCCAATTAATTTCTTTCTATTTTTGGTAGAGACGGGGTCTCGCTCTTGCTCAGGCTGGTCTTGAACTCCTGACCTTGAGTGATCCACCCACCTCGGCCTCCCAGAGTGCTAGGATTACAGGCATGAGCCACTGCGCCCAGCCATGTTAATGTTTTTAATGTCAGATGTTACAGAGAAGGAGCAGAGGAGCTAGAACCAAGTGGCAAATAATAGATCCTGGGAGAGTTTAGCAAAACAGTTTCAGTGCATATGGAAGTCAGATTGCGGGATCCACAGGATGAAGGAATGAAGTTAGAAATTGCCGACAAATCGGAATTTAGCTGCA
>CAUYSK010070693.1:0-14549 GCA_963575035.1 Avahi laniger
ATGCAAATGACTTCATCTGTCTTTTTTTATACAAGCTGTGGCCTACCTGTTGTAAAGACTGATTTAGCTTCACTTTACTCTTTTTCTCGTGTGCTGAAATCTACAGTAATACAGCTTTAAATACCAAGATAATTTGGCTTATGTCCTCAAAATAAAAAAGTATATATATATATATATATATATATATAAAGTTTGTGTGTGTGTGTGTGTATGTATATATATACAGAGAGAGACACTTTCCACTGTTCTTTCTCCACATTTTTGGTTGTGATTCTCTGTGCAATGTTGGTAGATCAGGGAGGTGGTATATAATTTGAATAAAATAACTTTGGACAGGGTGAGGCTTTAGACAGTGTATCTTAACAAGCAATTTCTCAAAACACATCATAATTTTCTCCCATCATCTGTCTTTAAGCAGCCCAATTAGCTAAGTGACTCTGTGAAACATTTGTTCACAGATAAAATGGGTCATGTCCTAAGCTAACAGATAAAATCAATGTTAATAAATGAAGGAAAGACATTCTTTTTTGTTATTTGCCTTAGTCAACAGCTTTAGTAAAATAACTAAAAAATGACATTAAAGAAATAAAATGGTGAGTACATGTGGTGCTTATTTTTCCATTCTTGGGATACCTCGCTTAGTAGAATGCGTTCCAGCCTTTTCCAGGAGTATATAAGAGGCAAAGCCAATGAATAAAAATTGCTAAAACATGTTTTAAAATTAAATAGGTGGTTATAGGTTTATATTACCACATATCAAAACACATGTCACATGGAATATGGTACTGTTCAAATAAATATGTGTGATATATATGGGGGAAAGGTGAGAGAGAAAGAGAGAGAGAAATCTGGGAGAAGGATAAACTCTAAACAGTTTAGAGCAATCCCCTGTGTAAAGCTGACTGAGGTTAGAGATGGTATAAAATATAGAAGGAACTCTAGCTTCATGTGTAATGTTTTATAATATGAATGAGTACTATTAGTTGGAAAATGGAAAATTTATTTTAAAAGAAAAGCATAGGAATTAAAGAAACTAACATTATAGACTAATGGGTATTTTGAGGAGATTGTCACTGATTAAAAATGGTTGTTATCAGGAAAGATTTGCAGATATGCAAAATACAAGAACATGCTTGAATATTCATAGGATGAACCATTAGTGTGGGAGAGCTGAAAAAACAGAAGACGAATAATGGAGGAGTCAAAACTCAGGAAATGTGAAGAAGGATTGAACTTTGTTGGGAGTAAGAACCCTGAAGAAAGTGCTGATGCTGAGAAATTTTCAAATTGGTATTGAGGAGGGAATGATTAACAGAGTGTGACTCTTGGGTCGGACTGTCCGAGTCTGAATCTGAATTTCCTGCTTTACCTCTTGTAAGCTGTATAATCCTGGAAAAGTTCTTCACACCTTTCTGTGTGTCAATTTCCACTTTTGAGTAGTCATAAAAAATAGAACCTCATCACGTAAGTTGTTAAGAAGACTAACGAAATGTATTTTGAAGCATTCTTAGCAAAATAAATATTTAATATTGTTTGACAATTATTATAATTCTTTTCCCCCCTACAAAAAATATGAAGTAAGGGTATTATTATAGATAAATGAAAAAGTAAATGTTTTGGAGATACTTAAGGAAGCAACAAGAGTGGTTAAGGAGTAAAAGGGAATAAGAATAATATGAAAACATGATTTGATTGTTGAATAGTTCCAAGGGTCCACTAAATATTGGTAATTATGAATCTATAGTTTAAAAAATTGTCTAGGTATAAAATTTCCCTACCTACACACATGAATAGATGATTTACAAGTATCCAATACATCTTATATTTAGCACTATTTTAAGTGCTTCATTTTGAGGATTAAATATCATTTCATTTAATCCTCAAAACAAATTGTTATATATAAAAATAATAAGTTCAGGTTTACCTTCCTAACAAATATGATAAAATATGAAGGGTACCTCTCGAAAAAGTAGTTATTTAAGCAATGGTCTCACCATCATCCATTTAAACACTAAAATATAGCTGTGGCCTATTTATGACATAGAAGCCACAACACTCCTTTCAAACTGTAAAGAGAGTCCATCGCTTTTTGTTCTAAATGCTTCCCTGACTTCTCCTAGCACTCAACATTCCATACCTTAATAAGGCTTACTCAGCCCTATATGGTCTGGCATCTTGCTAAGTCTCTGACCCCACATCACTCTGCCTTCACTCAGGGCACATCAGTCACACAAGCGTTGCTACACCCTGAATATTGCAAGGATATGCACTGACCTCAGAGACAGAAAATACAGCTTCTTTTAATATTATGGCAAAAAGTGTAATGTGGTTTAAAGGATAAGTGAATTAAATGAAAATTAATGAAAAGACATAAAAAGAAATGAGAACTTATTAGAATAATTCTATCTTTAAGTTAAATTATTCACTACTATATTTAAGGTGTTCCTTTATTGTCTTATTGCACTGAAAAATACATATACTGTGCCTATTGGAGAATATCTGAATAGAAATTGCATTAACTCTGCCTCTCCACTCTTGTAGCTGATGTAAAAAATATGGTGGCAGGTTCATCTCTGAGGAGATTCAACAGTTTCCAGAATTATTTGACCTCAGAACACACCTCATGGGAATAATATTTCTCAGAAATATTTTCGGAAATGCCTTAGAAGTACTTCCACAGTATCTGTTCCTTTACTCTGATTTGGAATTTATAACACTACATAAGCTAAGAACATAATTACTCTTATTCAGTAAAATTTCTTTAAAAAAACACACAAACTTATAGAGGAGTAGTTAATCAGATAACAATTTCCGAGGAAACCATAACGTGCAATAAAAATATAATAAACTAATTTGTAGAGAATGATTGCAATTAAGCAAAATGAAAACACTTGAAATAGTTTATAATGAATCATATTTGAAAATAAATACATGATAATAATACTTCAAATCACCATGTTAATTTATATAAGTAGGTATGTATCATTAAAATGGTGCTTATTTGTACCCAATGTATGTTGCATCACTAGCTACTGAGAATGGCAGAAAACTAATGTTTGAAAATATAAGCATGGTCAAAAGTAGCTTCATTGTCAATAAAAATAAATATTATAGCAGTTTGCTGTAAAAAAATTAAGATGAAAACTATATTATTTGAAGTAAAATCAATTTGGATGAAAATTTAAATCTTGAACGTATTAAAATTATTTATGAATTTCTATTGATCGAATTCTCTCTGAGGTATAATCCTCCCAACACCTTCTGTCATGATTTGTTCCAACCAGCTGTGTAAGCTCAAGTCCATGAAAAGCAAAGGGAACAATCTCATAATGCTTTGCTGCCACTACAGAATGCAGCCATCTGCGAAGCCTTGTTTTAACAGTAATGCTTCAGTGGGTGTTTATCTTTGCATAAAGAAGTTCAGATTGATATATTCCCATGTCTTTGTACCTATTAAATATTTATATTTGTAGCAAAGGGGAATTTTATTTTGGTTTTTAATCAGTCTTATTCATAGAATCATAGGTACACAAGAGCAGAGCTGGGTTGAGATGACAGTTCTCTGGTCCCAGCTCATTGCTTTCTCCATTAAGTCATCATTCCAGTAATGATACCAAGTCCGTTGTGTTCTAAGGGAGTGGAGCAAACTCTCTGACCTGCCACAGGATCTAGTTTAGTGGTCTAAATACTCTGTGGGCAATAAAGGAAATGAACTAAGGAGGGTAATGAGGAAGGGGAGTGTCAAAATTCAGAGCTGTTATTTTGATACCTCCTCAACTATGCCAAATTTGTTAAATGCAAGTAGATTAAGACATGTCAAATATTCAAGCCAATTTGTGCTTCTACAATCAAGAATTGTAAAGTTCACTGATCAGGATGAGGTAACATTAGAAAAGAATTAACTATTTTTAACTGATGAGAAATATACATAAAATTCTTAGCATGCATGTCAGTGCCAGTAACAAAGCAAAATTAATGTGAGCATATATTTTTACATAGCAGGCAGCAATATTCTTTTAAAAGTTAGAGAAAGATAATTAAAAATCTCCACTACTACAAAACTGAGATCAATAAAGTATCACTAATATTACGTTTTATTTAGTATATATGTTTATTTTTTTGTTTTAGTAAATAAAATTGCCTATATAGCTTGTATAAATGTATTCACTCTTTGATCTCCCTGACACTTTTTCTCCCTTTGGGCCTCATATTCCTTTTCTACAAATTTTCTTTTATAAAATTTTTCCAGAATTATATCCCTTAAAGTTAAGTGATACTACTTCATCACATACATATATATTAAATAGTACAAAACAATGGCCTTTTCAACTAATGTTTATGTACCAATTGTCAGAGATTCTGAATTAATTTAAACATTGTCATTAATAGTGTATAACAACAGGTGAATAACACCTTTGGTTGAGTAAACAAGTTTGATTTCAAAGATTATTGAACATAGCAATTTTCAGTTGTTGATGAATCAATGTTTGGACATTATGCAATTTCTATTTTTTCAGAAGATTGATTCAACTGATTAAGCTAGATTGATTAAACTGGATTTGGAGGTTAGATAATTGTCTGATTTTGAATCTTTTTTTCTTCAAAATCACAAAATCACCTATTATTTTGTTATATTCCATGTTATATTCTAATGTATCTTTCAACTTAATTGTTTATTAATTTGAGTTTTGAATATTGACTTTCCTGTCAAAAAACCTCATTGGCCTTTCCAAGATTTAATTACCAGATGAATAGCATTTTAAGTTTTGCCCAAGGGTTGATTTAAGCTGTCTTATAAATGAGCCTGCCTTCGCTCTGTGAGGATAATAGTGTATTTATTAGAAACTGTAGTCAGAGATTGGATGTCGTCCAACAATACTGCTTCAAATAGATATATAAATTATCTTCTTGCTCAAAATTAAGGTGTATCCTAACAAGATCCTTTTGATGATGCCTACGAAACACTTAGAAAACACATCATTTCATATTACCCAACCGCTCACCACTGCAGAGGATGGAATGCAATTATTCTGGAACCTGGAAACAATGAAGACTTGATTTTCGCATAAGCTAGAAAGCTAGGAAAGTATAAAACTCAGCATAGTTGGAAAGTGTATACAGAGTCTACACAAATCAAATTAATAAATGTTAATTTGATATGAATATCCTTGATATAAAACATTCATATGCTAGGAATTGTACTATACACTTTACAAGTATTCGACTTTATTTATTTTAATTATATAGACAGATTTGACCCTTTAGCTGTTCTGATTGAATAGTTTGCAAATTTTAAAATCATTTCCAACTCTCTAATTATATTCAAACACTTCTTTATTTCTAATTGGTTTTAAACGCATTATTAAAACCATATCATACGACCAACTGGATACAAAAAAGAGACACCTGTCTGCCAATGATAGCTAGCATTTAACTCAAACTTGATAGTTTACAAAGTTTTTTACAATATATTAAATTTGTACTTGAATAAAGGTCCTTATAAATAATTATTAATTAAAATTAGACTCTATCTAATTTTAAAATACCCGATATTCTTTTCCAAATATCAATTCATATTGGAAATTTTCAAAAACTGTGGTTTTGGATAACAATGAAGAGTGTGTGTGTGTGTGTGTGTGTGTGTGTGTGTGTGTAATCATTATGTCCTGGAACATTAAGTATATCTTTCAACAACAATCACACGTTGGATGTATTAAAAAAAACTACATATTTGGTCTTGACACTATCCTTGATCATATTTTAAATTTTATTTTTAATTATTATTCTTGAAGAAGATTATAAGCTAATTACTCAGATTTTAAACTACTTAAGGGGAGACGTAAAGACGGTTAATATCCCCACCTCTATTTCAATGACATAAATACTTGCTACTTAATATACCTTGACATTGACAACATTAAAAAATGGTGTAAGTAAATATTATTAATATTATAAGTAAATTTACCAATGACATAAATTTTTGTAAAAACATACATATTTTAAGCATATGTATGTATGTATGTATGTATAACATGTATGCATATTTAAGCAAGTATACTTGTACACAGGAGATTGATTTCCACTATTATTTTGTTAAGATGAACAAAATGCATACTGCACCAAAATGTACACTGACCTCTCTCTTCTCCGAACTAATTGCATTTATTGTACATAAAATTAGATTGGCTAGTCAATTATATAATTAGAACCTTATCACAGTTGGCTGTTTTACTTTTTACATTAATTTACATTGGTATTTTCCTACTTAACTAATTATGTTTTGCTCCGGTTAGTTAGGTATATATATAATTACATTACAGTTCTAATATTATTTAGGTTATTAAGTATGAAATGCCCAATCTCCTTAAGTACTAAGTTTGACGGTTGATACCTCTGCCACTTCACTTTGACACTTTTTGTTTTATTGTTATTTTGAAGTGATGTCCTCATTCTTTCAAACATGTGGTTTGACTTGAGATTATCTTTCAAAAATTTTTTTAGAGCAATTTTTGTGAAACCAGGGATAAATCAAAAATCTGTGTTATTTTCAAATCTGAGTCCTGTTGTGGAACCAATACTGTGCAGACAGCTTGAAATATCAATGAAATGTTTGGGATGGATGTGACTAATGAATGCTCAGTACATTGATGATTCCAGAAGCTCTATTCTGGTGATTTTAATCTTGAAAATGAGCCACGTGGGCAACCTGAGACCAAGGTGAATAATGATGAGCTGAAAGCTGTTGTGGAAGTAAATCCATCTCAAACTACACGTGAATTAGCAGCAAGGTTTAACATTACTATTCCAACAATATTAGACCATTTGAAACAAATCAGCAACCTAAAGAAGCTGGATAGATGGGTACCCCGTGAATTAAGCAAGCGTCAGAAGAGAAATTGTCTCAAAGCTTGCCTTTCTTTGCTGTCATGACACAAAGGCAGACTATTTCCACACTGTATTGTTAATTGTGATGAAAAATGGATTCTTTTTGACAATCACAAGTATTCACCACAATGGCTGAATAAAGACGAAGTGCCAAAACATAGTCCCAAACCAAATACTTATCAAAAAAAAGCTAATGGTGTCTGTTTGGTGGTCCAGCGCTGGTATTACCCACTACAGTTTCGTGAAACCTGGACAGACTACTACAGCGGAGTCTACTGCAACCCTTTGGATGAAATGACGAGGATGCTTGTGATTAAGCAGTGAAATTTGTCATTAGAGACAGGCCAATCCTCTTTCCAGACAACGCTGGACCACATGTCACATAAACAATGCTGCTCAAACTACATCAGCTGGACTTGGAAACTCTCTGTCGTCCACCGTATTCACCAGACCTTGCACCAATTGACTGTCACTTCTTCCAGGTTTTGGATCACTTCTTGCAAGAAAAAATATTCAATTCTCAATAAACTGTGGAAAATGCTTTTGGCAATTTTATCGCCACTCGCTCTCCAGGCTTCTTAGCTGCTGGCATAAACAAACTACCAACTACAAAACTACAGTTTTGCCAACGAGATGGCAAAACTGTGTTGATAGTTTAGATGTATACTTTGATTAATTGTACTGCTTCTTGTCTGAGATATAATATACTACACTTCTGATTTGAAATTGAACATTCATATTTAATAAGCTAAATGATGTATTTTGTTGCATGGATGGAAATTGATAATATATTTATGTGTTCCCAGTAAAGGGTATCTCTCAGTTCAGGTCTTTTCAAGATTTTTTTCTTAATCAATTCATCCGAGTTATTCATTAATGTTCTCCTTCTTATGCAAAAACATAGTCAACACTGAACCCACTGGAATCTGCAATTGCTTAATGTTTAGATCTAAGTATGTATATTTCTTGCTTTTTCTTTAATATCGTGACTTACAATTTGTTAATGTCTAGACTAAAATGACACATGACTTTGAGAGAAGAGACCTTTGCTCTGTAAAAGTTGTCTGCTGCAGCAAATAGTAATTTGTCTACTTTTCACTACCACAGCTGGAGAGAGGGATGTGAGGGCGCCTAGTAGAGATGGTCTTACTTTTAAGTTGAGAGGAAAAAATTTCAGTGTGAAGGCTGAATCAGACTCTTTCACTTATTATTGTGAGAGAGAAAGAGACAGAAAGACCTATTTACAGATCTTATGGATGAGAATCTGTTTTGACTTATTGTTTCATTTAACTCTTTCATGGCCACATGCATGGCCTTTGGTTTGTAACTTGGATATTGTTTGATCTTGTACATCATGTTTTATGGCAGTAGCTCATGAAAGTGGTTTACTCATGAGGACACGTGGAGTTCTTACCATAAATTATCTCCTTAAATTCATTTAACACTGTTTTGCAAAATGACTTTTTATAATGCATATTTCCCAATTTCTTAGTTGTATTCGGTACATAACTTTGGCTCAAATTAATTTTAGAATAAAAGATCTTGAATATACTGAATAAAATTTATGTATAATTGAAAATAAAAACAGAAAGCCATCAAAATTTTTAAATGTGAGATTCATGCAAAAAATCCAAACATTTTGAGAAAATTCTGTCATGTTACCTCATTGAGGCAAAAAAATAGCTTATATAGAATACTTTAACATATTATAATTTTTACATAATTCATTATTCTAATCAAAATTCTTCTTTATAGAATAATAGAATATAAATATGGAATAATTTAAAACTGATAATCCCAAGACAAATCATCTATACTGATAATTTTTTATGTCTACTAATACTTTTTATTTTATTTTATTTATTTTTTTAATTTTTTTTATTTCAGCATATTATGAGGGCACAAATGTTTAGGTTATGTATATTGCTCTTGTCCCACCCGAGTCAGAGCTTCAAGCATGTCTATCTGCCAGAGGATGCACACCGCACCCATTAGCTATGTATATACCCATCCCCTCCTCCCCATTCCCATCTTTCTGATACTTTTTAATGTTTCATAGGAAAAAATATGCTATTAAAAAGTATTAAGGAGGTTGTTTGGACATAGCATCTAATTTTAAGAAAAAATTGTATTTTACTATACAAATAAATTGGAAAAGGGACTTCTCAGTACTCTTACTTGCACTGGTTTAAAGAAAGTAGGAGATAGTAGGGAGAAGAAACTTGCCTCTAAACATTAAAATAAAGCGGTGTTTAGTTGGAATGTATGCCTAGTTGTCAATAGAAGCTTCATATTCATATTTTAGTGTTTGGATACTAACTACAATTTTTATATGTTTATTTTTTAAAATGATTTTATAGAGTTTAATTTGAGTAGGTGAAATCACATGGCAATTATCTCAAAATTGAAATAACTTTTTCAAGAACATCAAGTAATTTGAATAATGTGTCAACCCATAAATGTCAAAGAAGAAAGTAGGATCAAATTGTGTATTATTTAAGTTCTGTTATAATTACAACTTGCTGTTTTAAGTTTCAATGTATATATTGTGTATTTCTCCATATTTTGGGTAAGTGAAGTATCCCAAGAATGGAAAAATAAGTTTTTCTATTTTTTAACACATTTATAACCCCTATGGAAATTCCTTTTAGAATTTTTATTCTAAATTTTTTTTCAGATCATTAACTGCACTGAAAATGTATAATTTCCAAAATGGTAAAACTGTGCTTTATAAATATAAAATAAACATATGTTAACCATTTTACTTAAGTATTTGATTAATGTTGAGTATCCATAAAATATTATAACTCAACGCAAATAAGAATTTGACTTACAGAGAATTATATTCTCTGCTTAGCAAAATTCGTTTGCATTTCAATGAAAAAAAATTATTTTCATCGCTATGGGCAGGTGACATTTGCATTGTTATAAGTTTTTTACAATTCTAGTCCTTCAGAGTTGTAAAATATCTCAATCAATCAAAAACAGTCGAAGGCCCACAGCCCTCTGGAATCAGATAATCCTCTGAAGGACCACCAGTGTCCAAAATACCACTACAAAAAGCTGTCAGTCATCTCTTTTGCCTGTTTTTAAATCTTTGACAAATTTTGCTGAAAGTATCTCCCACTCCCCTTTATAGGCGTCACCTGCTTCCTTCTATTGTATTTTCTTATGCAATATGTTCTTTGTAGAATTGAGCTCAATATGGTATAGTCAATTTTGAGTTTCATTGCTTGCAAGAATATTTTCATATCATTAAGGATTTCTTAGAAAGATTTTAATGGATGCATAATATGAATCCCCTAAAAGCTATCAACCCTTCTAATGTTCTTCATAGTGTTCAAGTATCTGCTATTTTAAATGAATCCATGAACAGCACTATACATAACATATTAAACTATAACCCATCATATTTAACTAAATAAATTTCAATAAAAAATATAGCAACACATGTTTTATACTATTTTTAGAATTAGATCTTTGCAAATAATATATATTCTTGATTATTTTTACATATATACACACTTTTAATATCAATATAGATAGTGTCTGTATTTGTATTAGGATTATTAGATTTTATATCTAATCCAATATGATAAGTGAAAAATATTAACTCACTTTAAAAATTATATTTATCCAATAACTAATGAGACTGAAAATATTTTGCATACTTACTTGCTATTTGAACTTTCTTCTTTGAAAATAGTCTGTACCCTTTGAATTTTTTTTGTTCTTTCATGTTAAAATAATAAAATTTAATTGGTTCTAGTGACAATGTTGAAATATGCACAGTGATGGCCAAGAAATCTCCCCAAATCTTTTGTATTTTGAGAAACAGCTTATTCAAAGAACCACCCTTTCCAACGTGATTTATTAATAAATAGACTTACAAGTGACTCCTTACTTATCTTTGACAAGGCCAGACACAGACCCTCCAAAATCCCCTTCCTTATCTCATTAATGGTTAACTGAACTGGTTTTCCTACTAACAAATCCAGAGAAACTTCAGTCAGACTTCTCTCCCTTACCCAGGCCCCTCAACTTTGACCCACACTTTAGTGGAGTATTTTATTCTTATTTTAAATTATAAAAATACTGGTGTTATCTCCTATGAATAAACTACAAAAGTAAAAATATCCAAAGAAGTATTCTATGAATAACTAATCTGACATGATTATACTTAATTGAGAATTCATTGATGAAAAATGCTTACATAAAGAAACAGAATACTTTTTCATCATTTGCCACTCTCTACCATAAGTTCTCTTTGGCTAAATTGAAGCTAAATTCTATAAATTTGTATTTACTGAATCAATTAGACTATCAATTATGGTAATATTTTCTCTATCATTATAGAACATAAAAAATTAAAAATGGTCAAAGCTTTACCTGAGTTATTGAAATTTCATAATAATAACTATAGAATTCTGCATACCCAGTATAGCACCTCTTGAAAGGGAAATATAATGTTTTGTTTTTAAGTTGTACTGACAAAGACATACTTTTTGGAAGTCCTAACTATCCAATCTATTCCTTTGTCCTTAACCCATTTCCAAGAAAAGCAGTATCTGTCTGGTTCCAGGCTATTGGTTCTATCACTTGTCTATGATTGTATCCCTGCCAATTTGAACCTAATTATCCAAATTCATGCTTTTTTCATGAATCTCACTACGATTTTCTGTATATGCCCTACAGTACAGGATTTACTGAGTATTGAACTAACCTTATACAGCCCTATTTCAGAATTCTCTAGACACAAATACTCAGCCAATCCATCCAAACCCTGCTCAGAGAGAAATTTAGTTTTATGCCTGAAGAAAGAAGTATGTTATTGATGTTCTGTAGTGGACATTCCTGGACTAATAGACTTGCTATAATAACCTGGATTTTATAGAGGGGAACTATTAACTAAACCTAGCTCAGAAATTTAAAGCCATACCACAAAATGCCCATGGGGAGAGTTGGAGATCCAGGATATTTCCATTATAAACTGTTTCAAAATATTTTTACTTTACTTGGTGTGCTTTATACCAAGGTTCAGCAAACTGCAGCCTGAGACCATATCCAGCCCTCTCTCTGTTTTGGTAAATAAAATTTTATCAGAGCACACCTTTGTTCATTCATTAACTGCTATGCATAGCTGCTTTTGCACTACAAAAGCCTACTTGAGTAGTTGCTATATAGACCTTACCTATATTATTCCCAGAGCTGTCTTTCTTAGCATGCATCTAGTGGATTCACAGAGGGTACCACATAGAGAAAGGCTTACATTTAAGGTACAATTATCTGCAATTACAGTCTTGAAATTCTTTACAAAATTATCTTTGAGTTAGTGTTTTGTGAAGTTTGTTGGAGCAACAGACTGGAAACTTGGTGTGTCAGCTCACATATCTATCCATCTGCTTCACTGCCCAAGAAGGATTCTCCTGACAGCTGCTCTCTTACGACCTGGTCTGTCCATCTCTTCCTTCCTTATCTGGTTCATCAGTAGCTGCCACCTTCATTGGTGTGGGGGGGTCCTTGTTCCATTATCCAGAGGTTCTGGTCTGGAGCACAGGAAGGGTGAACTCAGGCATGTGCTGCAGATGTCTCGGGGAGGGCCACGGCGGCCATCTTTCTGCTCATTGCTGGCAGTGCTACTACAGTGCATTCCTCAAGACAAGGCCAGGGCTTCTCTCCAACCTCTACCCATCATTTTGCACTGAGCCCTTTGGTAGCTGAAACTTTTTCTCCCCTAAATCTGTCAAAAGTATGCATTTAACTCTACTGCATCTTCTTGATCAAAGAATGATCTCAGGGCAAAAATGGATCTGTAATCCAGACTTACCTCTGTCTCCTTATCCTCCATGGTGTCTCAAACTTGTTAAGCCAACTATTTTCATAGCTTTTGGTTGTCCTTAAAAGATTTCTTTTATGTTTCTTTGGAACTTTCTCAGTGACTCTAAGCAAAAGGGATCCATCATTATTAGATTTAAGAAGTAAACATTGTTTTCTTAATTAAGTTACTCAAAAGGTTTTAACAGTACTTTTTTTTTTACTCACATAATAGTTATACTGAACATGAAGAGGAGATTGGCTTGATGATCCAGATTATTTTAAATAATTTTATTTTTAACTGCACTTTTCTTTTCAAACACTGCATGAACTACCAATGCAGTAGATACCATTTGAAAGTCTGCAGAATTTCTCATATAACCGGAATGAGACTGTACACATAGATGATGCTGAAGAAATATTCTGAAATTTTCACTTCATTAATGACCTGCAGATGCAGGTCATCTTATCCAGCAATTTAAATTTATTTAACGTCCAGAAAAAACGGATAGAATCAAGGAGATGTTTACGTGTCATATTACTTGGAACTTAAAATCTTTCTCACAAGAGATTCAAAATATCTTTCTTAATTTAATTCACTCTCAAAATGTAATGATACTAATATAATTATCTTTTGTGTTTTAGCTAAGATTGAAAATAAAGGGAGTAACCAAAATTGTTAAGCATTGATACTCATGAAATACAGGATAACCATGATTGCTTAGCCACAAATTTGTGACAAAGGCAAAAGCTTCTCAATTCTAAGGTATTTATTTAAGAAAATGAATTCAAATATTCAGGAAATCGCATTCATGAAAAATATTTTCACTATTTTTTGTTTGTTTGTTTTATACAAAGAATTGACTCAAGTCAGCACTTTGGTTTAGGGACTGGTATTGGAACTAGAATCTTGCCTGAATTTATATCATGTAAGTGATTGCAGATTAATTCATTGTTTTTAAGTTTCTATGTCCACAGCCCTTCTGAAGTCATTCTGACAGAAATCATTAGAAAAAGATAAAATCACTTGTGTAGTCATGTCCTCCCAAAATGATGAGCTGACATGTTTTATTTTTGCTAAATACCTTCATCTGAAACAGTATATTCTAGTGTGAAAGGGATTCAGTAATCAGAGACAGTTTAGAAATGCCACTATAGGCAATAAAAGACCACAGCAATATATTATTTTGAGGTTCCTTTCATGGAATATAGGATAGATCATAATGTTTGTTCCATGAAAGGAAACTTTAAAACTGCATAGAAACATGAAAACAAAGTAATTAATGAGAGGCTATGTCCAGAATCTAAAACAAGAATCTGGACTATGCTCCTATCAGTACTTTTGTCTAAAATGAGCCCAGAGAATTCAATGATTTGTATTTTGGAGTGATATTGAACTATTTGAGGGAAATAATAGTAATAGGATAAAAATAGTTTACCTATGAGACTTTTGTTATCGATTTGATAAAAATTTACTTATTCATTAAGATTTACATTTTAGAAATCTTGCTTTTAAGAATAAATTACTTCTTTGAGGACTCTTCATACTGTTTTCCATAGAGATTTGTACTAATTTGCAGTCCCATCTGGGTGATGGGCATACTTTTAAGCCTGACGCAAACATTACAAAAGTTGACCCTTGTAACCAAAAACATTTGTACCCCCATAATATTTTGAAATTTAAAAAAAAGAATAAATTAAACCAAAACAAAAAATAAAATAAATCTGTCTAAAACATCATAATCAGCATTTATAAAGACATTATAATGAGTTATGTATAGTTGATTTTTGCCAATGGATTAGCACAGGTAGCATTCCCTACTGCTCTAGAGAAACTGAGGTGAGAGGAG
>CAUYSK010070694.1:0-17765 GCA_963575035.1 Avahi laniger
TGAATTCTACACCATCCAGTTTCTGATTTTTTGCTATTTACTGCACTGAAATTTTGGATAAATTATTTTCCTTTAAAACTAGGAATGAAAGGCTCAAAAAGATTAATCTCAGTTAATATATTGTGGGGACCCAGGATGCTGGAAGTAAGTAGTACTTAGCTTGAGAAAGAACCAGTTTTCTTGTGTGTGTATGTGCATGTGTGTGTGTGTTTAGGAAAAAAAAATGTAAAAGCCTTATCAAAGGTCCAACAGGCTGAGCCGTGAAGAGAACGCTAATGGCGCAGGCTATGAGGCAACGAGGAAGGGCCTCCCACGGCGACACAGAGCAGATGACATTGCGCCCGCTGCCACCTTTCTGAAAGGCTAACCCGCTCCTGGTACTAGGCTTGCATTTGGGAATAACATCAATCCATCTCTGCTGATTTCCTCTGTGATAACTTCATGACTATTTATGGAAAACTTCAAAGGCTAAGAAATGCTAAACAAACATGGAGACAAGTTGCCGAAATGTTAAACATTTGCCCTGGCCGACCTCACAAGATTTTGCTAGGGGAATTCTTCTAAGTCCGTGTAAATCATCACTGGAAACCAAATGCAGTGATAACATCTTAAAAAAAAAAAAAATCATCCTAGGCCAGACTGAGGAAGCTTACAAACCAACACAAGATTATTTTTAGAATGTCAGCTATTGAGAAGAGGTAAAAAAAAAAAAAAAAAAAATTACAAAATGAGAAAAATGAAACTTAAATCACTTTTTCTTCAAAAACTGTCTGGATTTTTTTTTTTTCCATTCTGGCCTGAGAACTTTGAGAGTTAAAAAATTCTAATTAAAAATCACTGCTGATATTTCAGTTCAAGTGAAAGTAATATGCCTTTAAATGTTTTAGATGAATACATTTCATATTTCAGGGCTAATCTTTCATCATATTCTAAATTGGATGTCTTTCCGTGAGTTTCTCCTTTTCTTTTTAAGTGGATGGTATTAAAATGACTCTCTCCAACACCATTTTTTTTCTTTGAATTTTAAGTAGCTAGGACAAGGGTGAACACCAAGACAAGAAAAAGAAAAAAAGTCACAATCTTTAAGAAACAAAATATACAGATTTCTTTTCATAGATTCTCTATCTATTGTGGAAGAAAACAAAAATTAAAACTGAACTAATTATGCAGTGAAAGAGTCAGTGGAAAAAAAGAGGTTCCTTTCTTACCACACATCATTGTTTAAAAGAATTCCCAGTGTAATTAGGTGTTTTAGCCCCAAGAAGTAGCCATTGGCAGAGAACATTAAAAACACACACTCGATAATGAGACTGAACGAACAGTTCTGAGACTACAGGCTTAACAACAAAAGCTAACATTTATTAAATACCTCTATTTGTCAGGTGTGGTAATGAGCATTTATGGAAGAATTTAATATGTGCCAGGTACTTTTCTAAGCTTGTTAATGTATTATCTCATTTAATCCTCGCAAAACTCCATAAACCTCATAGAATTCCTCTTGGGTTGGAGCCCACAAGAATTTTTTTAAGGAAGGCTTCAGTGTCCTCATGGGCAGACAAAACAATAAGGATCAGCAAAATTAAGCAACTTGTCCCAGCTTTTCAGACCAGATGCCTGGATTTGGATGCAGGTTCCCGACATCTACCAGCAGCATGAGCTGAGCCACGACCGGAATTCTGAGACTCAGTTTTACCCTCTGAAAATGGAGAACGCACCTTCTTGTTTGCCGTGAGGACTGAAGGGAGAACGTGTATTAGGCACCTAACACAGTAGCTGCCACAAAGCAGGGACCCAGCAAACGTCAGTTCCCTTCTCTTTCTTTTATGTTTGGTTGGTGGTGTTTCTTGCTTTGGACCTCATGAGGAAATGTGGGGCATTTCGTTGGTCAAGTGTCCTCACCTACTGCTAAGCTCCCTTGAGGAAAGAGCTATTAAACTCCTCTTGTCAAACGTGCAGCAACCCTCCTGACTCCAGCATAAAGAGAAAGCCCCCACTGGGGGGATTATGCCCACCCGATGTACTCTCAGCGTCTCCCAAGCGTAGCACACGTATCGATGGTGGGAGCGCTCAGAGTGGCAAGGCTGGTCATGTCGTTTCTCGGTCCAGGTCCTAGTGCTCAGGTTGGGAAAATTTTTCAAGGTGTATGCTTATGATTAGTATATTTTTATCCATGCACATTAAGTTTTTAACAAGAATTTCCATGCTTGCACATCCCTTGGAAGAGTCTTCATTATATACTTGGGTACCTATACCCACCCCCCAATCTCAGTCCTGCGTCTTCCAGCCCCCAACTTACAGCCTGTCCTTAGGCTTCCTCATGCCACGAACCCTCACCTTGGCACCCGACCCCGTTTCCCTCTTCCCCCAAGAACCTGTGTTGCTCAGCTTCTGCCCCATTCCTCTCGGATCCCAAATCCCCATGGAGAGGCAGACACCCCAGGTCCCACCAGCTCCCTGCTCCTTCCACCGCCTCCCTGGCCCCCAAGTGCCTGGCTCACCCGCACCATCCCCAGACTCAGCCTTTCTACCTGGCTCAGGAGCCCCCACTTCCTGTCCTTGGAGTTCACCCCGTTCTCCCTGGAACCATCATCCTTCCTACTCTTACACTTGTCTTTTTCTCCCTCCTGTTATCCACTGGTTTCTTTTCTAAATTAAACTCATTTTGATTTTTAAAAGTCAATTTTAAAGAAAATATTAAGTCAACAATCACTAATTTTGATAACCAACTCTTACTGGGTGCTTATTATGTGTCACACACTGCTGTCAACACGGTTCATGTGTTAACTCACTTAATCTTCCTATCAACGGCCTAAGGAAGGTATGGTTCCAATTCCCGCTGGATAGATAAGGAATCTGACGCCAGCCTAGAGAGGTGAAACAACTTGCCCAAAGACACACAGCGGCTAAGGAGTGGAGCTGGGCTAGGAACCCAGGCAGTCGGAGCCCCAGGCCAGGGCTCTTAGCCAGAACCCCAACGTAGAAGTGCTTCTCAGAAATAGGGAGGGTCCCACAGGGCATGATGGCTCATGTCTGTAGTCCTTGCTACTAGCAAAGCCAAAGGCAAGAAGATCACTTGAGGCCATGAGTTTGAGGTTGCAATGAGCTATGATGATGTCACTGCACTCTAGCCCCGGCAACAGAGAGTGAGACTCTGTCTCAAAAAAAGAAAAAAAGAAATAAGGACAGTCCCTAGACATGGCAAAAGAGATGGAGGAGATCCATGAAGGACTGTGTTTGGGAAGAAATGTTCTGTGCAACACTGCCTGGGAGAAAAAGATGCAGATGTCAGGCCTGGGTTCTTTCTAAATGGCACATGGCAGTTTCCTGATAAGTGTTCTCAGTGGGTCCTGGGGATGTCCCGGTTGTGCCTTCTCCCCTCTCCAAACTCCGATTAGGAGAAGCTTGGCGAGAAAACGTTCATCATGCAGTGAAGGGAAGAAAGAGGGAGGGGGTCTCTTGGATGCGTTTGTGGTGCATGACGTGATTGTCAGCGAGCGGAAGGAACGGAACACGGGAAGGGCCTTGAGAAGCCCCTACTCGCCTCTACATACTCCATTTTGACTCTGTCCTAAGGAATTCAGAGAAAAAGACGCTTCACAAAACACCTGAGTGAGGAAGACAAGTCTCTGAGCAGCAAAACACATCTCTTCATGAAAAACAAAGTCTGATTTAAAAATAAAGACTACTCAATAGTGTGGTTAAGAAAAGCCAAAACCACCCCCAAACCACCAATTCTAGGTGTGCGTAGACTTTAAAGAGAGACAACAACAAAAATACCTGACACAAGGTCCTCCCGCCTCCAGAGCAAGCCTCGGATGGCTGTGCGCATCTGGCGAACCCATGAAGCCTTTCTCAGAGTAAAAGGAGTAAAATAAAATACATCAGACTACTAAAAAAATCAATTACATTAAAATATAGGTGTTTATTTTTAAAATTTGATGTAGCTATGTATGTCCTTATATGTTAGCATATAGTGTAAATGTATATCCATATATACACTATAAAAGTTAGTATATAATATTTGTTATATAGTATATCACATATATATTATATAACATATTACCATAAAACTTTTTTTTTTTTTGAGACAGGGTCTCACTCTGTTGCCTAGGCTAGAATGCCATGGTGTCAGCCCAGCTCAAAGCAACCTCAAACTCCTGGGCTCAAGAGATCCTCCTGTCTCAGCCTCCCGAGTAGCTGGGACTACCAGTGCGCAGTACCATACCCGGCTAATTTTTTCTATTTTAATAGAGATGGCGTCTTGCTCTTGCTCAGGCTGGTCCTAAACTCCTGACCTAAAGCAATCCTCCCTCCTCGGCCTCCCAGAGTGCTAGGATTACAAGCGTGAGCCACCACACCTGGCCCTATCATATAACTTATATAACTCAGTATATATGGAAATAATATATACTATGGCATGTATCATATAACCTAGTGTATGTGGTTATATTAACACATGATATACAGAGATCTAACAGCAAGCCTAATAACTACTGTAGTTTCCAAGCAGTGCTGAGCATAAACAGCATTTTAAGATGACTGCATGATCCATTTAAAATCTATTTAAGATCTACTGTGATCTATTTAAGATCACATACTATTATGTGACAGGAAAACACCTGGGATTTTTACTGGTGACAAAGCCACAGGTACTGCTAAAGCAATGACTGGGACTTGTTGCCTTCATTCATAATAGAGGGAAATGCCCAAGTTCAAATAGGGGCTAGTAGAATTGAAGACAGAAACTCTTTCCCATCCAAGTTCAGGGGTGCTCTGAGTTTTGTCCATGGGCTACCATGTCGAGAAACTCTGTTCTAGAAGGAAACCAAGAAAAGGTGAGGGCTGAAGGGGGGAGGTGTGTCAGCTGGTGGGGGTGCACAGCCCGGGAGGAGATTTTTTGCTTCACTGGGTCACTAATTGTCACAAGTCAGCCTGGCCGTCCTTTTCACACTGAGCCGACTTTTCACAAAAAGGCACTTCCTCTTGGCCACAGGCCTAAGCAGAGCCTGCCCAGTCAGCAGGCAAGCGAGGGCCACAGGGAGCCTCTCGAAGCCTCTCCCCCCCCACCGGCTTACACTCTGGCCGCTGACCCCCCCGACGGCTCTACCTACGTTTTTACTTCTTGCTTCGTTTTTCACAAATCTTCAGGGTCATTTGTACACACAGGCTGCTACCAACTGCTCAGTTTTAATCCCTCTCCCATTTAAAATTATGTGACTAAGAATGTAATGAAACAAAAAAGAAAACTTAAGAAAGAAACTTTTTTAAAAATGAGTAGCCTCTTCACAAAAAGAGTTTAATTAAGAGAGGCTTAAGATACGTGAGTTATTCTCACAGTGGGAAGTAACGAGTCCAAAGAACACTGGCAAAAAAGTCCCTAGATCTGTGTTCTGGGCCCCATTTCAACACTTAACTCCACTGAGTCAAACCCCTGCATGTATCCCTTGCTCACTCATGTATGAAATAAAAATTCTTTAGAAAAAAAAAAAAAAAGACTTTAGAACTCCCCATGTACCAGATACCATGCCAAGTGTTTCACCTTCATTATACCACCATTGCCTCATAGGAAACCTGTTGGGTTTTGACTTTCCCATTTTACAGATAAGGAAACTGAGGCACAGAGAAGCTAAGTGACTTGCCCAAGTTTACACAGCTGGTCAATGAGCAAACTGAGACTCCAGTCTGAGCCTACACATACTGCTGTGTGGCATCCCTGCTGCAGAGATTTCGTAGGAATTGTGGGCACGGATCAGTATCCTCCCATTTCCAATTTGATGAGACTACGTATGAGAGAGTGCTTTGCAGGTTGTAAGGTCCTCTTTGGAATGGATTTCATTGTTTATGGATAGCAGCCTGGGTATTTCCTTGCCATCATTTTCAACGGTGGCATGCCAGCCCCACCCAGTCTGTCCGGCACCGCAGCCGCACTGCCCAGCTTGGAACATGCTTAGCTCTCAGCCAGTGTGCTCCCATGAAGGACTGAAAGAATACAATTCCCACCAGCACAGGCAGAAAACCAAAAACACCCATAAGCAAATCTGGGTGTCTACAATGGGAATCCAGGCTCTTGAATAAGATGTCTCTAGGCTGCCCAGGTAGGCTCGCTTTCTCTTTTTTGTCTTCTCCATCTGATGCTGGCTGGAATTTAGGTTAATTCTATACCCGAAAGGATCCTCACCTCACCTCCTTTCACTGGAGACAACCAAATCTAGAACTCCTGCGTATTTATGTTCTATTTACTCATTTATTCCCTCCAGACATCACTTTCAGTGTCCAGCATTGGAAATGCTCTCTTCCACAAGAGCAGCTTAGCGTCTACACACCTTCAAAGGACTCTTCAGATATCAACTCCACCATGAAACCGCCTGTAAGCCAGAGGCACACGTGGAGTGAGTCTCCTTTAACTTTCTCATTTCCTTATTTCCTTTCCCTGGGCCATCAGATTTCAGACTGGAAAGGACTTGACTCATTTCACCAACTCTGTCTTAGGCACCTATCCTGTGCCTGGCACAGTGCTTGGCCCCAGGGAATACGACGGTGAACAAAACAGATATGGGTCTGCCCTCCTGGTGCTCACAGTCTTCGGGCAAGGAGGACACAGGTCAGAGAAATGTTCTGAGAAGGTGACATTGAAACTGAGCAGAAGCCAATGCTGGGAACAGATGGGGAAAGGACATTCCAAGCAGAGGAAACCACATGGACAAAGGATTGAAGGGAGATTTGGCAGAATTAACTGTAGGCAAGGATGAGGAGCAAACAGAACCTTACCTGCTGAGGGGCCTGTAAACTGACACAGCCCCTCTGGAAAATAACACGTCTTGTACAGTTGCAGGTACCACACCACGGCCTAGCAAATCCACTCCCAGTACATGCTCCTGAGAAGCTCTTACACATGTGTCCCAAAAGAACACATGAAAAACCAAACAAAATATCATTAGGGAAACATACTTTTGGCAAAACTATTAAGCAAAGCAAAGACGTGATAAACTCGTAATTCAAGAAAGCGGTACCTCTGAATAGGGGAAGAGAATGGAATCAGAAAAGGTAATAACAAGGTTCTTTTTCCTAAAGCCAGGTGGTAGGCTCATGGGTTCCATTATAACTATTGTTTACACCTTATACATATTCTATCAACATATTTGTATCTGTTCAATATTTCATAAGAATCGCTTCTTTGTATCTGACTGCTGTGTGGAGAATGGATTAGAGCAGGGGTGGGGAACCTTTTCATGTTGGAAGGCGGGTTAATTTAACTGTAATCAAATAAGGTTGCATTCAAGAAACTTCAATTAGATATACTTAAAAATGTACATTATTTTGTAAAAATCTAATTACTATGTACTTAGTCATTTCAAAAGATGAAAACTATTTGTTAATTTTTAAAGGTAACTAACCTTTTACTGACTTTGTTGTGTCTGCTTTTTGTTGAAAAGCATTTCAATACTTGGTTGCATCACGGAGGTCCACTGTTTTAGTTGATCCTCTAGATGGGTATCAGTCATTAGTGACTTTAAGGGCATCTTGATTTGGGTTAGGTGAGAGAACGTAGATTTGCAGCAATAAGGGGTTGGAAAACAAGAAAACATTTTGGAGGCATATTGCTGAAGGTATGGGTATTCCACTGCCTTTTTCCATACTTCAATTGGATCTTTCTTAGCATGAGACAATGACCTTAAAATGTCATCTACGGAGAGCTCAATCAATTCCATCTGTGGTTCTTTAGGTACCTTGATGATATCAATTAGGTGAGGCTGAAATGCTAATTTTGTGTGATGTCATGATTCTCAAAGTCAGTGAACCTTGCATTGTATTCTCCAATTAACAGGTACATAACAGTTACGTATCCTTCAAATGATTCACATATATCCTGCTGCTCACCAATGACCTTTGCTAACTGGGGAAAATGTTCATCTGAAATTTCCTTTTGAAGAAGTGTTTTGAAAAAATACAGCTTTTTTCCAAATGCTTAGATTTTTTGGCCACATATCATATATAAAGACTTTGCTTTATCTTGCAAAGAAATATTCAAGTCGTTTTGATTTGACATGGTATCACACAGAAACATTGCATTCCTATAGAAATCTTCTTTTGATAACTCAACATTGCTGATTCTGTTTTTCACAAAATTTAACTATCTGTTCTCACAGAGATAAAATTTTGGCTAACTTTAGAATGATACAGCACTGAATACCTCATCAGTCAACTTTAGCATGTTACAAAACTGATGATGCCGTGTTGCATTTGCACGAATATACTTAACAATACTTGTAACTCGTTGCAGAGCATCTCTTAAAATAGTAGCTTTAGCACAGAGATTTTGCTGATGCAAGAAACAATGAAAAGAATGAGAGCATCTGGACCTCTTAAATACTTTTTTTTATCTGTGCAATAAACTCTTTATGTTTTCCTATCATGGAAGGTGCACCATCTGTACGTACTCACTAAATTTACCAAAGTCAGTCCAACCTCACGGTATTTATCTTGAAAGTTATCGAAGACATCTATTCCCCTTGTTCTGTTCGCAAGGGTGCCCAAAGCGAGTGACTCTTTGCAGCAAAGAAAACCCTCCATTAGGACCCAAATGAAGTATAAAACCTGCACCGAGTTAGTAGTATAAGTTGATTCATCCAAAGTGATTGAATAATATATTTCCCCTTTGAACTATTGCATGAAGTTGTTCCGTTAAGTCAAAGGTGAATTCATGCTGCTGATCTTTTATGATTCTCCTTGAAACAGGCAGTTGTTTGTACTTTGAAACATTTATCATGGTTTAAGAATCCTATAACCTCGACAAAGCATTGTTTCACAATTTCTACATCACTGAATGGCTTCCCTTTCTTCCTAAGTATATAAGCTACTTTATAAGTTGCTTCAGTGGCATTATTTCCAGGTCTTATTGCTGCTTGAAAGAATTGTCTTTGCTTTTGCTTTTTATCTTCTAATTTATGCAATACAATCTTTCACGCCTCTCCCTCCAATTTATTATAAAATATGTGAGGTCCTTATGAGTGTTATAATGCTAATGAGCATTGAATTTCTTTAGTGCTGATACTGCAGTATCACAAAGCAAGCAAATCATCTTATCTTTAGCAGAAACAAGATATTGCAATTTCCAATCATCATTAAAAAATCTGTTTTCTTCCTTCGGGGTTCTCTTGGTCTTCTCTGACATGATGGGCAGTTAAGCAGACAGAATTAAAAAATACTGTCGAGCTGTACAACTATTCACAAATACCACTTCAAACAGAAACACGGTGCACTGTCGTCAAACGCTGATAACACACTGGTGTACTCGACCCCCAGAAACCTCCCACCAACCACTGGTGCTGTTAATGGCACCAGTCAGGGGGGTGAGTTAGAACCAGATCATGAGCATAGCAGCCGTCCATTCAGCCCTGATGGCTTCCTAATGTTCTAATTGTGCCAGTTAATCTAGGAGAATTATTTCATCGAAACTTATTTTATTCTTTGGTATTTTAAATACATTCATTTTAAAAATAAAATAAAAATATAAAAGACTAACAAAAACGTATTAATAAAAATAAAAGGATTTGTTCTATAAAATTTGGATTCAGTCAAAAGACTGCACTTAAGGACTTAGAGGGCCACATGAGGCCTTAGGGCTGTAGGTTCCCCATCTCGGGATTAGAGGAGGGAAAGGCAGAAGTGAAGAGAACTATTAGGAGGCGAGGGCAGTTTTTCAAGCTAGAAATAATAGAGGTTTGCACTGCAGCAGTGCTGTGGTCGGGGGCGGAGAGAAGTGGGTGTTTCCAGGTACATCGAACCTGTAATTCTCAAACTGGGTTCAAGGTTTAACGAAACATTTCCGGAGGGTGTGATGGGAAGAATGAGAGAGAAGGGTTTTATTTTCTAATCCACTTAACTTGACTTTTATAGATGTGTAAATCAAGACCCAGAGATGAGATGAAAAAAATGAGGCGCAGAACAGACTAGCACCGAATCCTTAACACCTTAACACCGAGCCCTCTGTCTGGTTCCACCCGACCCCGAGGCGGAACACGAACTCACATTCTGATAACACCACAATCTGGTGACCATATTATCAGTAGCTGACTGCTGACCACATACTAGTCCATCTACAACAAGGACAGTTCGTCTTATTTCCACAGAGACTTTACCAGGATAAAATCACCCGCAACTTCCTATTTCTTAGTACCAGGGGGTTAAATCCAGTTCAGTGATTTTGCAAAAGCTTGAAGTTGGCAAATGAAAGTAATGAATAAAAATGGCATTCCAGTTATGTCAATGTTACCACAATAAAAAAACAAATTTGTAAATAGCATTCCAAACAGTTTGTTGAAGTTAAGTGCTTAGCCATTTAAAATTAGCCAGTTTCGTGACTTCAGACAAACTGATAGATCTATACATTTTTGGAAACCATTTTTTTCCCCATTTAGCAATATTCACCTAATTAAAATGCACACACCCTTTGCTTCAGTGATTCTACTTCTAGGAATTTCTCCAACAGATAGTTTCACACAGAGAGGCAATGGTGATGTACGGAAGAATGTCTACTGAAGCGCCATTTTTGATACCTAGAAACTTAAAATATCTTAAATGATCATCAGTGGGGAAATGGTAAAAAAAAATAAATTATGATATAGTTTACAATGGGTATGACACAGATGTTTTAAATTTTTAATTAAGAATATTTATGTCTAGGCCGGGCGTGGTGGCTCACACCTGTAATCCTAGCTCTCTGGGAGGCCGAGGCGGGTGGATCACTCAAGGTCAGGAGTTCAAGACCAGCCTGAGCAAGAGCAAGACCCCGTCTCTACTAAAAATAGAAAGAAATTATTTGAACAACTAAAAATCTATATAGAAAAAATTAGCCGGGCATGGTGGCGCATGTCTGTAGTCCCAGCTACTCGGGAGGCTGAGGCAGTAGGATAGCTTCAGCCCAAGAGTTTGAGGTTGCTATGAGCTAGGCTGACGCCACGGCACTCTACTCCGGCAACAGTGAGACTCTGTCCCAAAAAAAAAAGAATATTTATGTCTATTGTAATGAAATCTCTCCAAGAGGAAGTATCTACAGTATACTGCTATTTGTGTTAAAAAACAAAGCACATGGGCTGGGTGTGGTGGCTCACGCCTGTAATCCTAGCACTCTGGGAGGCCGAGGGGGGTGGATTGCTCAAAGTCAGGAGTTCGAGACTAGCCTGAGCAAGAGTGAGACCTTGTCTCTACTAAAAATACAAAGAAATTATCTGGACAACTAAAAATATATACATAGAAAAAATTAGCCAGGCATGGTGGCGCATGACTGTAGTCCCAGCTACTCAGGAGGCTGAGGCAGGAGGATCGCTTGAGCCCAGGAGTGTGAGGTTGCTGTGAGTTAGGCAGACGCCACAGCACTCACTCTAGCCAGGACAACAGAGTGAGACTCTGTCTCAAAAAAAAAAACAAAACAAAACAAAACAAAGCACATGTACACACATATATACACATACATATATATATTCATACTGACATAAGTATATATATATATACTTATATGTGTGTGTGTGTATATATATATATATACACACACACACCTCAAGGAATGACATCTGACTTTTTATATATACATTTCTGACATCATTATTATTGTATTTCATGGCATGTGATGCCACAGTAAGCACACAGTGAGTTTTCAGGAATGAATTAATTCCCTCTAAGCTCCTCATAATGAATGTCCCCTTTACTTGTGAAAACTTAACCCCAAAATGTTATCAAAATTTTTCTCTGACATTTTTTATTACCAATTTAATGCTCTTCTCAGATAATGTGACAAAGCTAGTTAGCAATAACTATCAGAAAGATAATTTCAGCTTAAAGACTTTAACACAAAACTATCCTGGGACACAACCAACAAGACAGACTTCCCAGCAAGGAAATTTTTTGGATGGTGATTATTTAATTAAGAGGTTAAAAGGCACATGCCGTTTTGTGTTCACACAAAGGCGACAGGGTTTCGCATGCAGTAGCACCGTGGCATACTTCTGCACGTATGTAATGTGAACTCAATCCCCACGCTTAGTCTGCCGGTAAAATGATAGGAGCTATCAAAGGGATTAATCGTATTCCTTCACTCTATACCCTTTAATCCTAAAATGAGCGTCCGAAATGCATTCCAAAACAGCATATGTGCTTTCTCACGTGGTGAAATCGGCGTTATATGATGACATTCTTGGAACATTCCAGGTTATTCCTCGATAGATAATGACACAGATTTACAGAGACGTTACATCGAGTGAGCGTGAAAAAATCTTCCCTTTTAATACTTATATCCAAATGTATTCAATTTACTGCAGTAATTTATGAAAAGTCACAGTTTCAGATGAAGTCATCCCACCTCAAAATGGTATATTCTGCGACAGCACATGTTCCCTTAGCAAATGCTCTGAAAATTAGAAGAATGACTTTGAATTTTCAACCGTTGAGAACACACTGGATATCCGATCATTAGAAACGACAATCATTAGAATCTAGGAAATCTGTTCAGGTAGTCAAAATTAATTCCTGCCCCTTGGGCAGGACCTGCTATAGTAGAGCCTCTTATCTAACATAATCAACATCTGTATTTGGTCAGTTAATTTTAAAAAATTCGGTTGGGATGAAATTTGGCTGTAAACAAATGAAAACCCAAAATAACAGTGGCTTAAAAAAGATAGACATTAATGTCCCTCCCATGTAAATACAGTCTGGAGTTATGCAGTCTAAGGCTACTATGGGGCCTCTGTGGTCATCAGAGCCCCAGGCACTGCCTGTCTCGTTGTTCTGCTTTCCTCTACCCAGGGCTTCTGCCTCATAGTCCAATTTAACTGCTTGACCTCCAACCATCACATCTACAATCCAGTGGGCAGGAAGCAGGGAAAAAAAGGGATGTGCACTGGCCCTTGAAGAGCACTTTCCAGAGGCTGAACATATTACTTTCACTTACATCCCTTTGGCTAGAACTTAGTCAAATGGCAACCTCTAGGAGCAATGAGGGCTTGGAAATACTGTCTTAATTCTCAGGTTATGTGTCAGTAATAACTTGAAGGTTATGTTTCTAAGGAAGAAGTAGACAATAGATGTGGGAACAACTAGCAGATCTGCCACATTAAGGACTCACAAAATACATATATATCTTAAATCATAAACGTTTTTCTTGAAATATATAATCATACATTCATTTCACAGTTGGGGAGGGGATTTTGCCTATGGATTTACAGCTCAGTACTTTATATTTCATGCATAAAACACGCCTAAAATGCATCTTCTTCAATTTCTGGTTCAGGGTTCGTTTTTTTGGGGGGGGGGTTGTTTTTTGTTTGTTTTAGAGCAGTATCAGAATTTAAAGACACTGTTAAAAAAAATCTAGGTCCTTTTGTAATTTCTGCTTCATCCCTAATCTTTTATATATATTTTGCCTAAAACTCAATTCAACTGTTTGTTTAGTATTCATTTGAGTCATTTCCAAGCATTCAGCTTAGTTTCCAGAGAAACAACACTTCTTTCTTTCTGCATGCATATTTCATGGGTTTACAAAGGTAACTTATGTAATTACAGCAGCAGGTACAAGCCGCATACACAGGTTTAGGAACAAACACAACTCCCTCTTGGTAAATTTACAACTCTGCAACACAACTAGAGGCATCAGAAGAATGAGAGCATTGGAAAGGGACCTACTAACTGGATGTTACACAGAGGAAATAGAGATTTCTGGTTTCCCCAGCAAGGGGACTGAGTAAAGAACTTGTGTTCTCTTGAATTTCTTCTTGCCAAGCTCTCCTCAGGTGGCTATCTCAACAGTAAAGGCCAGCAATGCCAATCACCGTGATGTTGGAGCGCTTCCTGATTTTACAATCTATCTTCCTCACTTTAGAGATGAGGGAAACTGAGGTCCAGAGAAGTAGGTTTCCAAACACCAGAGGAGGACTATGAACTTCCCAAAGGCATTTGCTTCTTGCAAACTTTTCCCATGCATTTGGGGCAGGACTACCTCCATTGTGGTGGCACTGGTTTCACAGACGACAGAATGTTTAACCTCCGTAGCCCCAGCCCGCTGACTGCCAGCATGATCACTCCTGAGTCACGTGACAAGAAAAACAGCCATGCACCTATGAGCAACCAAATGCCCAGGTCTCTAGAAACAGAGTGTTTGTTTGATGTTGTAGACCTTGTAGTTTTGTAGCTGTTTTCCTGTCATCTCTTGGACCACACAACCACAGCTATCAATCTTGTTTACGCCCATGGGCAATTCCAAATCCCAAGGAATCTTAAAAGGTCTCTTAATCTTCTTGATAGAAGGGAACCAAGCTTAATACAAAACACGGGAGTGTGCATACTACTTTAGTAATTTCTAGGAAGAGAGATGCTGTCGTTCATTGGACATAGAGTTTATCATTTTACACAAACATATTATCCAATGTCTATTACAGTTGGACTCACGAATAAACAGAAACATTTTCTGAATCTTCATTAAGAAAACATATGATACTTCTCATACATCTGCCTGCTGAGATCCTTTGCCCAATTTTCTAATGAGTTGTTTCATGTTTATTTTTCTTATTAGAGTTGTTTTCATATTTTAAAAAAATTAGGTCTCTGTACACCACAGGTGTTCCAAATAATTTTCTCAATGTGTCTTTTGACTTTTGACAATTTTCAAGCTATTCATGTCAAAATAATTCATCTTCCTTTATGACTTCTGGGTTTCACGTCATCCATCTGTTTATTCATTGATTCAACAAATTCTGTTAGGATTTTTGCTAAACACCAGGAATTTTTCTGGGTGTTGAGGAATTTGAACAAAAAAGACATGGAATGAAATATGCTTATGAAGTTTAAATTCTTGTGCAGGCTAAAGTAATTAATTCTAGGGCAGAATGAAAAACAGACAATCCACTAAAATTATAAAATAATGTCGGGTAGTGGTAAGCGCTATGAAGAATTATAGAAGAGAGGAAGGGGAAGGGAATGAGTGATTGGAGTGTCATTTTAGAGGCCTGGAGGGCAATGAGGAAGCATGCCATGTGCTTATCTGGGGAGGTGCCCACAACAGCAAATGCCCTGAGGTAGGGATATGCCTTCTGTGTCAGGGAACAGCAAGGTGGCCAGTGTGGCCAGAGGGTAAGGAGGGAGCGAGGCAGGGAGTGAGGGAGTGAGTAGGAAGAGAAAATATTTGAATTTAGATATGCCTTTTACTTTCTAAATTTGTAATAATGTAAGCCATATATGTTCATCTGTTAATTTGATCACTCTGATGTGACTATTCAGTCTTGAAGGGCTGGGCTAGAGTTTAGACCAGTGGTTCTCAAACTGTGTTCCTGGGCCAGCAGCAACACCTGGGAACTTATTAGAAATGCAAATTCTAAGCTCCAACTGAGACCTAATGAATGGGAAACTCTGCAAGTGGCAAGCAATCCTCCAGATGATTCTAATGCATATTAAAGTATAAAAACCACTGGTGTGGACTCTGTACCATCCCTCTAGAGCCAGGCATATACATGAACCCAAACTCTGTAGTCAGAGTCCTAAGATCTTATATTAGTTTCAATATCAACTAGCTGTGTGACCAAGGTAACACGGGGCAGTACAGGCATACCTCATTTCATTGCACTTCACTTTACTGCACTTTGCAGACATTGCATTTTTTACAAATTGAAGGTCTGTGGCAACCTTGTGTTAAGCAAGTCTATCGGTGCCATTTTTCCAACAGCCTGTCTTTGTGTCACATTTTGCTAATTCTCACAATATTCCAAACTTTTTCATCATTATTATATCTGTTATGGTGATCTGTGACCAATAATCTTTCATGTTACTATTGTAATTGTTTTGGGGCACCACAAACCATGCCCGTATGACAGCAAACCTCCTCCATAAATGTGCGTGTGTTTGCACTCCTCCATCAACAGGCCGTTCCCAATGTCTTTCTCTTTCCTTGGACCTCCCTATTTCCTGAGACATAACAACATTGAAATGCGGTCAACTAATAACCTTGCAATAACTTCTAAGTGTTCAAGTGAAAGGAAGAGTTGCATGTCTTTCGCTTTAAATCAAAAGCTAGAAATGATTAGATTTCATAAGAAAGGGATGTCAAAAGCTAAGACAGGCCAAAAGCTAGGCCTCTTTTGTCAGTTAGCCAAGTTGTTAATGCGAAGAAAAAGTTCTTGAAGGAAATTAAAAGTGCTACTGCAGTCAACACACTAATGATAAGAAAGCAAAACAGCCTTCTTGCTGATATGGAGAATGTTTGTGTAGCCTGGATAGAGGATCAAACCAGGCACAGCATTCCCCGAAACCAAAGCCTAATTCAGAGCAAGGCCCTAACTCTCTTCAATTCCATGAAGGTTGAGAGAGGTGAGAAACCTGCAGAAGAAAAGTTGGGAGCTAGCAGAGCTTGGTTCGTGAGGTTTAAGGAAAGAAGTTGGGCCAGGTGTGGTGGCTCACACCTATAATTCCAGTGTTTTGGGAGGCTGAGGTGGGAGGATCTCTTGAGACCAGGAGTTCGAGACCAGCCTGGGAAACATAGCCAGACCTCATCTCCAAAAAAAATTAAAAATTAGGTGGTGCACGCTTGTAGTCATAGCTACCCAGGAGGCTCAGCGGGGAAGATCACTTAAGCCCATGAGTTCAAGGCTGCAGTGAATTTTGAGTGAGCCACTGCACTCCCACTTGGGTGACAGAGTAAGACACTGCCTACAAAAAAAAAGGTGAAAAAAAAAAAAGGAAAGAAGCCACTTCCGTAAGACGAGAGTGCAAGGTGAAGCAGTAAGTGCTGAAGGAGAAGCTGCAGCAAGTCATCCAGAAGATCTAGCTAAGATCAGTGATGAAGGTGGCTACAGCAAACCACAGATTTTCAGTGGAGATGAAACAGCCCTGTAGTGGAAGAAGACACCACCTAGGACTTTCCTAGTTAGAGAGGAGAAGTCAACGCTTGGTTTTGAAGCTTCAAAGCACAGGCTGACTCTTTTGTTAGGGCCTAATGCGGCTGGCTACTTCAAGCCAATGCTCACTGACCATTCTGAAAAACCTAAGGCCCTTAAGAATCTTGCTAAATCGACTCTGCCTGTGCTCTGTAAATGGATAAACGAAGCCTGGATGACAGCATATATGTTTACAGCATGGCTTACCAAATATCTTAAGCCACTGTTGAGACCTATGGCTCAGAAAAAAGATTCCTTTCAAATATTACAGCGTGTTGCCAAGGTATCTGGTCACCCAAGAGCCCTAATGGAGATATACACATAGATGAATGCTGTTTTCATGCCTGCTAACGCAATATCCATTCTGCAACCCATGGATCAAGGAATAATTTTGACTTTCAAGTCTTATTATTTAATAAGTATTTAATAAGTATTTCGTAAGGCTACAGCTGCCATAGACAGTGAATCCTCTGATGGGTCTGGGCAAAGTCAATTGAAAACCCTCTGGAAAGGATTCACCATTCTAGATGCCATTAAGACATTTGTGATTCATGGCAGGAGGTCAAAATATCCACATCAACAGGAGTTTGAAGTTAGCTGATACCAACCCTCATGGATGACTTTGAGGGGTTCAAGACTTCAGTGGAGGGAGTCACTGCAAATGTGGAAACAGCCAGAGAACTAGAACTAGAAGTGGAGCGTGAAGATGTGACTAAACTGCTGCGATCTTGTGATGAAACTTGAAGGGATGAGGAGGTGCTTCTTAAGGATGAGCAAAGAAAGTGGTTTCTTGAGAAGGAATCTACTCCTGGTGAAGTGAATATTGTTGAAATGACTACAAAGGATTTAGAC